>JAHDVE020005013.1:0-252162 GCA_022606495.2 Halesus radiatus | reverse complement strand
AAAATATGTTTAGTAACTCAATTACTCAGTTTTAAAAGTTCAGATTTTGTTGAAGTACCTCTCTGGCGTTTTTGTCCTTTATTCGTTTTAATTAAGTAATTCATCTATCTGGATATTATAAGTGGAATTTTTTGGTTGTATTTTCAATAAGTTTATTTAGCCATTATGTTTGTTATGTTTCTATATATTTTTTTATAATGATTTTTTATTTACATCATCTTCCTGTTACAAACTACTTATGATTAATATCTCAATTTTTATGTTGATTTTTACCCTTTATTTTAATATTTTCTTTTAATATTGATTTTTGCTATTTACTGTACCTATAATGTTTTTCCCTTGTCTTTTCTTTTTCTGATTTTTTAATTTATTTATTGTTTCTTTACATTGGGACGTCCGAGGAAGACATGGCACGATCAAGGGAATCAAATACTTGAGTCGGGCCATGTAGTCGGAATAATAGAAGAGAATGTATGAGACGCTGTATGAATGTAAATGAAGAAAGAAGTGTATGCCAAGATCGAGTTGTTTGGCGGTCCGTCCTCTCTGCCTACCCCTGCGGGGAAACGGCGTGATGGTTAGTTAGTTAGTTAGTTAACGTTTTTACGAATTGGGTACCAACACGGTACCTATTAATCTAATTCCAGGAATACATCCATGTAATTGTTAATGTAAAATCTCTATGGTCGTAATTAAATAAATATTTCTTCGTTAGTTCCTATTTCTTCTCTAACTTCTACACTTTTATAGTTTCTCTTTTTCTTTATTTTCTAGCTTTGTATAGCCCCCTTAAAGTTAAATGAAATTCCTCAAGGAAAAACGGCACTGCCAAGTATTATTAATGTGTTTTTCTATATTATATATTACTGTAAAGTCGACGGCAAAATGATAAAACCACGTGCTAGACATTCTAACTCTGAACACGCCATTAATTTGATTGCTTGCCATTCATATATTATTTACGAGGAGTTATTTCTCTCTTGACAATCCTCCTTAAATATTTGACCCCGTATTAAGTTAATAGCCCGAACCGTCTGAGGTCAACCAACAAACACAAAACAGAGGTGAATGGGTGATAAATATTAGTTTCGACGGCTCATTTAGAGGCCCTAAAATGCAAACCAAATGAAATTGATATATATTTCTATCGCAGTATAGATGTGAAACTTTTCTGTTTTTGTAAATTTTCTTGCATTTTTGGACGTTTGCAGACGTCCTAGAAGTTTTTAGACGTTTTTGGACGTTTAACACGGTTTTTCATGATTTTAGAATTTTTTGGAAGTATGCAGACAACTTACACGTTTTAAGACATTTTTGGATGTTCGCAGACGTTTTATGCGTTTTTAAACGTTTTTGGAAGGTTTTTAATATTTTTGGACGTTTACGTACGTTTTAAAGGTTTTTCGACATTTTTGGACCATTGCAGACGTTTTAGAAGTTTATAGATATTTTTGACGTTTTTTGGACGTTTTTGGATGTTTACAGACAATTTATGCCTTTTTAAACGATTTTGGACGGTTTTAAATATTATAGGACGTTTGCATACGTCTTAGAGGTTTTTAGAATTTTGGACATTTGCAGACGTTTTAGAAGTTTGTAGACGCTTTTGGACGTTTTGCACGGTTTACGATGTTTTTAGAGATTTCTGGAAGTTTGCAGACGTTTCAGAAGTTTGTAAGTTAGTAATTGCGTAAGTTTTTGGACAACTTACGCAATTTTTTAAGTTTTTAGATTTTGTGGACGTTCGCAGACGTCTTAGACGGTTTTAACATTTTTGGACGTTTGCAAAATTCTTCTTCTTGTATTGCCAACATATATATCTTCTCTCGGTCGTCCGTAAGTAGTACGAATGAGAGAAAGGGTATCCAACCCGATTCAATTCCTCAAGGTACCGTGGTAATTTATTATCTTCCAATTATGCTTATTACCCAAGTATTTATGATACTTGTAGTATATACAAATTTTTTTTATAAGTTCTGGCCCAGAGGACTTCGTCTGGAGTTATTCTGTACTTTTAATAAATCCGTTTCATTTTATGAAAAACATCTTTATTTTCCGGGTCCCAATAATATTACAAAATATACTTATGCATCAAAACACGATGGGAAAAAAATGTATATTTTAGTGGGTATGTACGATAATTTACCTACTTAACTTTTCTATTCTGTACACGTACGATAAGCGCCATTAACATTAGAGGTGAGATTTTACTATCAATTAACAACAAGTCTTCCATACAGAAAGAAGGATTTACTGGAGCGTACAGTTAGGCTGCTCTCTGACGGTCCGGTGAGGAACGAACATTTCACTCGTTACTGCAGACACTGCATACAAAAGTCAAGTTTGCTAAAGTAAGGTACGGTTCGCAACGCAGTCCATTGTGGGACTTTTCTGTGCAGTGTCTCCAGTAGCGAGTGAAAAGTTAGTTCCTCACCAGATCGTCAGAGAGCAGCCTTAGATTAAATTTACTGCAACAACTAAAGATAAACGAAAGAACTAATCATCGTAACATAACGTTAATAAATAAAATAAGAAAATTGATCTATTCACAACTTTTTAGTATTTTCACGAAATAAATAAAAATATTATTCTTAAAAATAATTAATGGATATATATACCACACACATTTAAATCCATTGCCTCAATAGCATCACCATACAACAATTAATAAAAACCTCCCATTATTATTTCAACTTTAAGTACCTCAAATAATAGAGAATATTGCTTATCACAATAAGATAATTAGTTTTCATCTCTATCCTCTCCACCCTCTCTTTTTAGAGAAACGTAATAACAGAAATTCACTTGCATACCTAATAAACAAATAATTATAAATATCTGTAAATGTAAATAATTATTAGCTAAAATCTCAAATAAAATCACGTTTCAAATAAATACCTACTCTTCTTTTGCCAATAACCTTCTAATGTATATAATATCAATGACAAATAGGATTTAAACAGTAACTGCAATGTCATGCAATGTGCAGTGTTTTCTAATATGTGTCCTGTGCGTGCAGAGTCATATCATCTCAGCCCAAAACATTGTAATTTAACGTTTTAATATGGAGTGCACTACCAGGAAGTATGTTTTCTAATAATAATAATAATAATAATTGGATGATTTGTATTGCGCCGTTTTTGTGAAAAAGCAACTCAGCTGAAAATATATTACTTCCTATTCTTTATCTAATTATGTACAAACAGATACAGAAAAAACATACTTACCTGGCAGGTCGCTTCAGATGAACACAGTTTTATTAGAAAATTTAAGTATACAGATGATAGTTTTACAGTTGCTATTTTATCCTCCTTTTCTATTGATGTTACATTTATTAGAAGATTGGTGGCACAAGAAGAGTTGGCATTTATTGAAATATTTATAATTTTTAGGACTGGAAAATATTTATAAAATTACCTTAAAAAGCCTTTCTGCATATGTGCACAATAAGATAAAACCTAGCAAGTAGTATTTGTACAGCGCCCTTGAGGTGATTTTTCACAAAACGGCGCTATACAAGTCATCCAAGTATTATTATTTTTATTATAAAATAAAAAGTCCACTGGGTATTAACCCACCACGAATTCTAGCTGAAAAATTCACCGGCCCATTCGACTTAGATGAAATAAACATTAATATTTTATTGCTACACGACGAACCATAATTGTTACAACAAACATTAAACTGTTGTGTATTGATCCTGTGGCCTTCTTTATACCAAATCATATTTCAAAGTCAGATGCCATCTGTGGACGATAACATTAATTATGCAAATCATATTTACAAGCTTATGTTTGTGATTTTTTAAGGTTTTAGATGTATTTGCTGTTTGTAGAAAAAACAGAGAAGAAGCATATTTTTCATGCAGGAACAACTTTCATTTAATGTGAAACTGTTCACCAATGTCATAGATACTTCGTTAATAAAAAAATAACAGAAACCATAGATATACGAACCTCAACTCTCTTATTGAAAATAAAAAATTCCGCCTTATGATTCGAAGTCCATATGTACGCTTACCTCAGGGAAAATGCGGTTAAATCCAAAATTCGCAGTGGAAAAATCAGTTTTTAGGAAAGAATTACCTGAACGAAAACAGTGCTCTGCAAATAACCCGTCAGCTGAAATTATAAATAATAATGTTTTTAAAATCAAGTCCATCGAAGAATTGCGAGTGGTCTGAGGGTTGTCAAAATAGATCGCTGGTTGAAACAGTCTCTCGGTTAGCCGAAAATCTTTTTTTAAAATTTAAAGCAAATCATTTTTTTTAAATCAATTAATGTTCTGTACTTTGAAAATGGTCTTGAACACCTAAACAGCAGTCACAAAAAAAAAACAGAATAAAATTGATTTACTTTCAAAAAAATATATAAATAGATGGGTTTCTACGAATTAAATTCAACAAAAATCTTGCCGTTCAAATACTCTTGTAGGCAATAATACTTCTTAAATGAATTTTTTGAGTAAAAAACCTTTGTAACTTTTTTCCACTTATTTATTTCGACCGGACCGGTTTCACCCTATCACGGGCATCGTCAGACTGGCACAATGAATACTGAAAGAATCCAGTTCAAGCTCTGCTGGATGGTATTTAAGTCACTTAACGGAATGGCTCCAGCTTACTTATCAGAACTGTGTATTCCCGAAAATACCAACCCACGGCAGTCCACCCTTAGGTCAGCAGCGTCATCAGCTATCGGCAGGTTGAAGGAACCAAAGCGCACACCTAATACTAAGTTCGGTGATCGTGCTTTCGGAGTGTCAGGACCTAAAGCCTGGAATGAACTGCCGCATGACTTAAGAATTATCAAAGACTCAACAGAATTCAGAACTAAACTTAAAACACATCTGTTCAGACAATCGTATCCATAAATTAAAGAAATTCACCTGTAAATTGCTTAGCTAGGCCGGCCGGTTAGTACTTACCTAAAGTCATTAAATAAATAAAAAAATAAAAAATATAATTAAAAATTCACGCATCGGGGCGCAAATGCGTCCACAGCCCGCAACACTGTAAACAACCAAAGTGTAAAATAAAAAATAAATAAATAAAACATAAAAATAAAAAACGTTAATATTTATTAAAGATTCTTACGCTTTTCAAGGTAATTTTATATTTTCGAGTCCTAAAATTCATTTTATGAATACTTTCCAGTCCTAAAAATTAATACCAATAATTCAATAAATACCAACTCTTCTTGTGCCACCAATCATCTAATAAATGTAACATCAATAGAAAGGGAGAAACAAATAACCATGTAAAACTATCATCTCTATAATTATTTTTTTCTAAAACTGTGTTCATCTGAAGCGACCTTCCAGGTAAGTATGTTTTTCTGTATCTGTCTGTAAATAATTACTTAAGAAATATTTGTACAGCGCCCTTGAGGTGATTTTTCACAAAAAACGGCGCTATACAAGTCATCCAACTATTATTATTATTATTAAATCTATGGTATATGTATATATATATATATAGCATCGATGTCGGGAGTGAGTTCTCCTGTTTTCTAATACTGTTTCTAAACCGGTCCGGTCGAAAATAAATAAGTGGAAAAAAGTTACAAAGGTTTTTTAATCAAAAAAATCAATTTAATATGGAATTCTACCATGAATTGACAGTTTCAAAATTATAAATAATAATACTTCTTATTTTGCAATTTTATAATGCAAATAAATTATTTATTATTTTTTTAATTATTTTATCAAAACTCAATTAATATAATCATCGCTATCGCAGAGAATCCGGGAAAACATTACAAAATAATCTTTTTATCAAGCCATCGTTAGATGTTAATGTCAGTTTGTGTCACATTCCACACAATTAAATAATGCAAATAAGGCATTGACAATACAAATAAAACTTTATTTTAATTACGTGCTAATACAAAAGATCACGGATTTAGAAAGAGCAATTTAGAATTCTTTCTACTTTTACTAAAATAATTACCGTGCACGTGTTTTTGTATTCATTATTTACACAACAAAACAAGGTTTGGAATGGCCATTTAAATTTCTAGATGTCATATTCAGAATTTTGGAACCGAACAGGATGCGGAGTCCGGACAGGTGTTTTCGCGAATAAATTCAATGTGCATATTAAATCCTAAACTATGCACTTATTTTAACATCGAGCGCCTGGTTAATTGTATATTCATGCAAATTCAAATGTCATCCGTATTTGGAATGTCCATTATCAACAAAGTCGTTGATATTAATGTAATATAATATACTGCCTTCAATTATCTCTCTAAAGGCTTATGATTCTTTCGATAAGTGAAGTGTGCTGGGGCGACACTTCATAGGATCACGTCCGTAATGATTTAAGATACAAACGGTAGATGAAAAGGACTCGACCTAATTGTTGTAAATGCTGTAAGGTTTATTCATATTTTACGCATTTTCTTTATTACGCTGTATGGCATATTGAAAATATATTCCTAAATAATTACGTATTTCTATAACTCCGTCAGTTTTTTTTAATGATCCCACATTGATTATTAAAGCGTTGAAGAGAGAAACGACTGTAAGATTACTCTAAAATCTAGTAGAACCTACACCACCATTAACAATTCATTAACATTGAACCGCTGGAATGATATCCTCGAGGCATATGTGTGATTGCATTATGTTTGAGGAGATTTGAAAAAAAGAAATACGTTTGTATCAGTTGATTTCATTCAATACAGTTTACAAGAATAATTCATGTTTCCACCCAAACATTCGTTCATTTATTTTCAAATTTAATATGTTTTTATACTCGTATCGTAATCTCAATCACATATTTTCCAAGTTAGAATACATCACTAAGAATATCCCCATAATTCCATTGCTACAGCCCAAACGTACGATTCGCGCACCTGGACACTGATTTCGATAGGGCGAACTCCTCCAGATTACTGATATTTTCCCATAGAACCGTCTGCACATGGCTACCAGCAGACCGGGCATGTGCACCGTACGCTGAGTACACTGCGTAACTTGGAGGGTTCTGTGTGCAGCTTGATCTAGTACTAGTATCTACCCCTTGGTGGAGTAGAGGGTAGTAGCCCGAGTCCCCGTTGGGCGGCAGCTGGCAGTAGCTACCCCAAGCCGAGGGAAAGGCCGGCAGATGAACGACTTCTGGTGGTCGGTTTGGTGGTAGGGATTTTCTTTCTTTCTTTAAGATTTTGGAGACACAGCTGTTGGCTAAATGGTTTTGTAAGTTATTTATTTTAATTATGCCTAATCTAATACAAACCAAATATAATAAATATAATAAATACCAACTCTTCTTGTGCCACCGATCATCTAATAAATGTAACATCAATAGAAAAGGAGAAACAAATAACCATGTAAAACTATCATCTCTATAATTAAATTAAATTTTTCTAAAACTGTGTTCATCTGAAGCGACCTGCCAGGTAAGTATGTTTTTCTGTATCTGTCTGTACATAATTAGTTAAGAAATATTTGTACAGCGCCCTTGAGGTGATTTTTCACAAAAACGGCGCTATACAAGTCATCCAACTATTATTATTATTATTATTATTATTATATCTAACAAAATGATTATATATCTCGTATATATTATTAAATTAATAAAAATTACTTTGTTAAAATTGCTCGTAATTGTTATTATTTCGTAAACACAGTTCATGTTCCCTGCAAATCATTTATTAGAGACAGGCCATAGCTTCAATAAGGAAAAAAAAACTAATTTTAAACATTATAATATTAATACATATTGTGCGTAAATTGTGCACCTTTCAAACTTTAGAAATAAACAAAAAAAAAAGAAATCAAAAATTAATTTAGTAAACATAATAATAGCACCTTTAAATAAAATTGTTAAACATATTATCTAGTTATTTTGATTCCTCTCCCCCCCCCCCACTACAAATAACAACTGCCACTACCATCACGTAATAAAGTCTAATTATTTCTGTACTTATTTAATTTAAGTTAGTTTTAAGAACGCTACTGAATGACACGGATGTGTCGAAACCGGTAGCGCAGTAATAAAATTAAGTAACATAAGTACATAGTGGATAAAACTCTTCAAACAAAATGAAAATCGTATGTTTAGAAAACAAGGTCTTTAAACGTAATGTACCCGTTTAATCGTATCCTTAGACGCGTTTAAGGGAGCAGTACAGTTAATTTAAATCAAAGAAATATTATTTCATGTATGTTAAATCTTGATTTTTTATATCAGAGTTTATGTTTTTTGTCTTGAAGTAATGTAAAATATTGCATTTCTTTTTATAATATAATATGTTTTTTTTTCAAACACAATAAGAAATGGTTTGCTATGATGTAGTTTTCAGTATTAAAAATACCACTTTCAACTAAAATGATCTGGCCATATTGTCAATTGAAAATGATTATCCGAAACCACTTAAAAGGAGCGTTCTCAAAAACTGTAGCTTGAATGCTTTCACCTATTTATAGTCGATATATAATAATAATAATTGGATAATTTGTATAGGGCCGTTTATGTGAAATATCGCCTCAAGGACGTTATATAAATATTACCTCCTAGGCCACATATAATTATGCACAAACAGATACAGAAACATACTTTCCATGCATGTCACTTCATTTTTAATGTATATAAAATGGATTTGAGGATGATATTGAGGGGATTGTAGACGATTCTTTAGGCGTACTGAATAAACAGAAAGAATGAAAAATTCACTGACACCATAACTTCTGAATCAAGATCATTTGTATAAGGATTAAGTACTCCCCAGTTCATGGTGGTCTTTCTTAATAAATTTCGTATTTAAGCTGTTAAGCCGATAAGGACACTGGTTGTTGTCGGTGTCCGTACGTTATTTGCAAGTGCCTGAAAACGATGGTCGTCACCGTTAAATTTCCTAGTAAGGAATGCGCGGAGGTGTTCTTAAGGACGAACACATTTCTTTTTTAGTGGTACGAGACATCTCACTTTTGCAAATCGGGCTATTTGACATGAATTTTCGTCGAGTGGGTGGGATTTCACATACTCGGTCGAAAGCCGCAGGATCAAAATTAGGTTACCGTTTTATGGGATGGTTGAGAAATAGCTACAATTTATGCTTTTAATTGCGTTTTCTCTCATTGGAATAAACGATAAAGCTTTCAGGGGCATTAATTAAAATAATTTATTTAGATTTGCGTGATTTGAAGGTATCTTTCAGTTAGTCATTCAATTTTGTAGCGTATTGCGTATTTAGTTAGTAATTCGTTGGTTAATCATTATATATCGGTAAATAACTCATCAATATTGGATGCCTCTGCTGAGTATGAAACGTAGCAAGGATGAATGATAGTTTACCCCCAATCTTCCCAACATGCCTTCAATTGATATGTTTAGTGAAACTTTAAGTGACCAGCTGAGGTACGGGGGCTCCATCGAAACCGGAGTCAAGGTAGCCTCTTAGAAGCTGGACGTGTTATACAGGGACTGGAGATATTTTAATAATACACAACTGCTGACCCTGTACAAATCCCAACTACATCCCCTACCTGAAAAAGTTATTTAACTCCGTGCAGAAATGGCCGATCCGTTTTTCCGATCAGATCTCCCAATCTTAACAAACGGATTGCAATCATTAGAGCAGTCATCGGGTGGGAATGCTATTCTTGTTCTATCGGTATTTCAATGGAAGATGCTATGAGGAACTAGCGTCATTGATCCTTTCGATTCCGGTGCATAGTCGGAAAACAAGCCAAACGCGAGTGCAAACACTTATCACATGGGAGTGGGTTGTTTCTACGAATTTTTCTTGAGTTGAATAGCTCGGCTGTGGAACGATTTGCCGGCCTCTATGTTTCCTTCCTCCTACAACACTCACAAGACCCGTGTTCACTCCCCCCTTTCCCCAAAAAGACCTTCCATACAGCATTCTCAAAGATGACATAGGTCCCGATGGAAATTATTTAAATAAAATTAAAGTTAATGTATAAAATAAAAATAAAATAATTTTTGAACGATGTGAAGGGATACACGCCAACTTCAGGTCTTTAGGTATAAGGAACTGAGGTTAAGGCGTGTCAAAAGGGAGACCAGAATTCTCCAAGCACCAAGTTGTGATGACAACTAAATCAGTAGGTATACTTGTCCATGCATTATATGAGAATGTAACTTTGCTGAAAACACCGTCCACATGCACAACAATTCATTCTTAGAATTTTTCAACACTTTTTTGCGGATGTATGAGACGTGCGATACTAGCCATACTCGCAACAGACTCGAGTACAGAATAAGCATTGCCTGTTCATACATGTATCTATATTAGTGCCTATTGTTCGATAATAATACATAAATAATTCAAATCGTCATTGCGGCGGCAGAAAGACTGCCGATTTGAATATATGGAAGTGGTGACAGTAAATATCAACCTCACGTACCATAATATATTATTATTTTAATATAATGGATGGTCAGGAGAACAGAAATAGCCACTGGTCGTCCGCATTGGGTATGCGAGAGGCGTTCGTTGGTAGTTTGCATACCGTACCCGCTAGCAGGCAACAATCCATCTCTATTGGGACTCGAGACGTTTAATCAGTGACAGTACTAATATCTAAGTAGTGTGCACCCAATGATGGAAGAAACCTCAAAGCGTACACAGTAGACTTTTTATGAAACAATTTTTGTTTATTTATTGAGTTATTTGTCACACTTTCTAAACTCATTATTTTTTCACGGTGACCGTAACGCGTTTTTTAAATATAATTATTTATGAATAAATGAATTAAAAATTAATTTGTATTTACCAATTTATTAATATATACATATCAACATGTTTCGAAAACGATGTTTTCCTCATCAGGAATATATATGATACATATTAACCAACTAACTAACCATCACACCGTTTCCCCGCAGGGGTAGGCTGATAGGACGGACCGCCAAACAACTCGATCTTGGCAAACACTTCTTGCTTCATTCACTTTCATACAACGTCTCATACATTCTCTTCTGTTATTCCGACTTCTGACATGGCCCGACTCAAGTATTTGATTCACTTCCACGTCTTCCTTGGACCTCCCCGGCTTCTTCTTCCATTCACATTCGCGTCATATATTTTCCTTACACTCCTTTCTTCATTCATTCGCTCTACATGCCCAAACCATCTAAGCGTCCCTTTCTTAATCTTGCTCACTACGCTTACATCAGACTTGCATTCTTTACGAATCTCAACATTTTTCACACGATCATATATGGTTTTACCACACATTCGTCTCAGAGATCTCATTTCTACAGCATTCAGTCTACTTTCATCCTTCTTCCTCCAGTTCCATGCCTCACTGCCATACATCAGAGTTGGTATCAGCACTCCATTGTGGACTGCTAGCTTCGCTTCTTTACATATATATAATTCATATTATGTATATATATATACACTATACATATATTTCTGAAGAGGAAAGCATCGCTTTCGAAACATGTTGATTTGTATGTATCACCAAAGTGGTGAATACCAAGTAATTTTTAATTAATTTATTAATAATGACGCCACAAAGTGAATACCGATCTTTTGAGGAAATTATTAAACCCTTATTAGACATCATTCCTAAATCGATCTTACAAATTTGAATTTTTGTATTTATCAGGCGTTTATTTAAAAAAAATGTATTTATGTCTAGTTTTATAATGATGAATTGCAAAATAAATTTTTGTTTTACTGCAATTTTTACGACCACTTTTTTTCTTATTGGATGGCGTATTATATTCACGATGTAAATGATACAATGAGCTGCTAATAGTTGCGTTTACCTAGAAAATACTTACACAATAAAAATGTGTACTTGTTTCATAACGTCAGAGCACACCGTTCGAGTAAATTCGGTACTTCAGAAAACAGATTTCTGCTTTGCATTTTAGATTGGGGCATTTTACCATTAATTTAGGGGGGAGGGTGTAAAGGACCGGATATTAAAAAATATGCACATTTTGACGAAAAGGGGCTCAAATATGCATAATGCATATGCAAATATGCAAATGCATGTAATTACATGTCTAGTTATAAGTGTTAGTTAAAACCAAAAAAAAAAAATCTTTGTTGTTGGAACATTCGATTAAAATAAATACTGTAAAGCAACTTTTAGGCGACTTATTCAAATACAGCGGTTTAAAAGCAATCCAAATAACACTATAATTACCTTGTGGCGGTATTTCATACAGTGGATAGAGCGGAGATTATTATTCAAATCATTAAATTACCTTGCGTAACTCTTTGGTCAGGTGTACTCCGTACGGCCCGACTGGTCAGGTGTGCGTGTTGACTGCTGAAACGTACCGAAGCGATGTGCAAATTTGTACCGCACAGGTAAACCGTTTCCGCTGGCAATCATTCCCGCGACCATTGAAGCCGGTGGAACTTCTCGCAATTCGCATTCATAGGCTACTGTTTTAACGTTAATATGCATTTTAAAGGGCTATTCATAGTACTTACCCGCTTTGGAAATATTCCGATTGATGGAATAAAATATTCACAGCGTTGAATTTTATTGGGTTGTTCGTGGATAGGAGGATAGTTGGGTAGACTTGTTTACTCTTTTTGTTGGAGAGGTTAAATTATTAATTTAATGTGAATAATATGTGTTAAGTATTGAAGGGTAATGGAATCAGCAACGCCAATGCAGATGCTCAGAAAATAAAAGTAACTTAATTTTATAATGATTCTAGGCTACTTTAAAACAGTAAATGACAATAGCAAAAACCGTATTAACCAACTTAACAAACCAATCACGTCGTTTCTCCGTAGGAGTAGGCAGAGAAGATAAATCGTTCGTTATTGGTACACATTCCCTTAAATAATAATAATTTCTTCAAACGATTGGTATTCATTTTGTGGGGTCATTATTAATAAATGAATTAAATAATGTACTTTGTATTCACCACTCTATTAATACACAGGTATCTATCTACACGTTTCGAAAACGATGCACTCTTCATCAGAAATATATAGAATACTCAAATATGATGAAGAGAGAATCGCTTTCGAAACATGTAGATAGATACCTGTGTATTAATAGAGTGGTGAATATAAAGTATATTATTTAATTAATTTACAAGAATAATATTTGGATGATTTCTATTGATATTTTTTCGTGAAAGAAACCGCCCCAGGACGCTTTAAAACCCAAATATTAACTACTATTTTCAGTTATATACCTACACATTAAAACTTGATAAAGAGATTACTTAAAGGATAAACAATGTGAATCTTTTCAGTGACTGACTAGCTTAAGAGAAATTCCTGCCTATTTTTTCAGTCTGTTACTACTCGTGGTATTAATATGCATATTTTTTTTTAAATATTAATACCATCTCAACGTTATTTTATTGATCTCACGGACTTCGGATTTCCTCACAATTTTCTTCGGTGACAGATATATACGAATCAGTTTCGAGTATTTAAACGAGGCAAAAGATTTAAAAACAATTACTTCTTTACGAACAATCATAATGTAATTTTTATGAATCGTATGCATCTAATTACGCTGTCGGACAGGATAATTATTTCAGACCTAGTATTATATAGAGTCATTAGCCACCTAATTGACAGCCCTGCCATCGTCACCACTATTAAATTTCATGTGCCAACGAGGAACACAAGACAAAATGTGACATTTTCTACAACACATACGCAACCAACTATCAATCACGCTTTAGTGGCTATACCAATCTATCGGTTAGTACCAATAGAAAGTATGATCTGGGCAACAAGTTTGGGGGTATTGTTGATATATTTGCTGACTCCGTTTGTAAAATAATTTACTATTGTAATAGAGATAATAATAATAATAATCGGGTGATTTTTATAGCGCCGTTTTTGTGAAAAATCAACTCAAGGGCGCTGTACAAATATTACTTCCAATTCTTAGTATGGATCATGTATTGTTAACGATTTGTCTTATGCCATTGCTTTGGTTTTATTTTACGTGTTGAAAATATTGTCAAACATTACATTATGGTTTAAAAACTCTATGTACTTATAATTTTCGATGGCTCATTATATTCTGTTCTAAAAATCTATGTAAATTTTAAAAAAACATTTATGATGTATGGAACAAACTACTGAATCAATCATTTCTAGACTGACCTCCCAAAAGCACGCTTTTCGACTCAAGTCAAGTCAGTTAGGCCAGTGTTACCAAGTGCTTATGCATGCAGGCCGCATGCAAACTGCCGGACAGGTCGAGACTCTGACAAACCCCCCAGACACGGTTCACCGTTGACTGCTGACGGTTTATGTCTTGTTATAAATATCCCATAAAGCCTTCTTCAGCGTCAGCCTCTTTCGAGTTTTGAGCACTCTTCTTGGTTTTCATGGCACGTCTGTGCACGTCACAGTGTTCATGCAAATTAAATTTTCGTAAGGTGGAGTAGTTTTTTCGTGGAAGATTATTGCAAGAAAGTATTTTGGAATAAGCAAATTAATAATAATAATAATTGGATGATTTGTATTGCGCCGTTTTTGTGAAAAATCACCTCATGGGCGCTGTGCAAATATTACTTCATATTCTTTATCTTTATTTAATTATCTACAAACAGATACAGAAAAACATACTTACCTGGCAGGTCGCTTCAGATGAACACAGTTTTATTAGAAAATTTAAGTATAGAGGTGATATTTTTACAGTTGCTATTTTATCCTTCTTTTCTATTGATGTTACATTTATTAGAAGATTGGTGGCACAAGAAGAGTTGGTATTTATTTGAAATATTTATAATTTTATAACTGGAAAATATTTATAAAATGACCTTAAAAAGCGCAAGAAGCTTTTAATAGACATTTTTTAATGTATTTTTACACTTTTAGTTATTTACAGTGTTGCGGGCTGTGGACTCATTTGCGCACCGATGCGTGAATTTTTAAACTTTTCATATTTAATGACTTTAGGTAAGCACCAACCGGTTAACCTAGCTAAGCAATCGCATTTCTTCAATTTATGGATATGATTGTCTGAAAAGATGAGTGTTAAGTTTAGTTTTGAATTCTGTAAATTCTTAATAAATGCGGCAGTTAATTCCAGGCTTTAGGTCCTGATACTCCGAAAACACGATCACCGAATTTAGTATTAGGTGTGCGCTTTGGTTCCTGCAACCTCCCGATAGCTGATGACGCTGCTCACCTAAGGGTGGACTGCCGTGAATTGGGTGAATTCAAATGAATTTGAATTAGTTCTAAAACAGTTTAGCATGACTTTCATACGTAAATCCACTATTTTCATTCCCATTCATTTGCACGTAAGTGCTATTTAAGTAATTAAAAAAAAAAATCAGCGATATACAAATGATTGAAAATTATTACAGTAGCTCCGTGTGACTGTCTACTAGCGGCTACAAGAAGTGGCAGCGACAAAATCGCCCCGCGTTATCGAGGCTTTAAGAATTCTACAAAAACACAGCGGAGAAAGAGGACAAAGAGCATAAAAGTATTTATAAGAACTGAGTGCGTGGTGTGGTAACTGGTAACGCCATTCGAAGTCCAGTCGCGAAAAAGCAACGCAGTCGGAATTAATTAATTTTAAATTCATAAACAGAGTCCGCAGGTGGGCGTTCTAAATTTAAAGCATTTGAATTTCAATGCGTTTGGCAATCGGTTAAAACTTTTCTATATTTAAATTTATTTTAATAAAAACTCGCGATTTTTTGCCGCTCTGCCTTTTCAGAAAATTTCTCTAGAATAAATGTTAAACCGATGAAGATCGAAATTTTGGTGATTATTATAATAATATGTATGTACGTAATATTCTAATTCTAAAATTTTAAAAATACCTTTTTTTCAATGCACACAATATTTATTTATATGTACAGCACAACATGTGTCATAAAAAATATAATTTTTTTTTCAACAAATATAAAGAAATAAAATTATATACAGTGCCTACAAAAAAGTGTATATGAGTATAAAGTATAAAAAAGCATACAGCATAAGAAGTATAGAAATATATATAAATTTAGACATATGATTATATACAAACTTAGTATCTGGTGTGAGCGATGGTTCCTTCAACCTCCCGATAGCTGTTGATGTCGCTGATCTAAAAGTTGACTGTCGTGAATTGGAATTTTTAGGGATGACCAGTTCCCGAAGCCATCCCGTTATACGCCTTCCTGTAAGCTTAAAAAGAAGCCCATTTTTAAACATGTCCTGCCAATGGGGTTTTAAGTAAACTGTTCTGAAAACTGGGTGCCTATGCAATCTTTGTTCGTCAGTTCGTCCACTGTGCGGATTCTCAGAATCTTTTTCTTATATCCAATATCCAATACAATAATAGTAATAATATTTATTTAATTGAAACAGAAACTACATGTCAGTAAACTTTGACTGACCAACAAGGAACACATCCCGTTTTAGACAAGTTCACAATTTTAGTTCCAAAAGAAGGAAAAAAAGCAGTATTGGTGTGATATGATAATATAATATATAGAGAAAAAAAAGTACAATAATAAAGCATAAAGAGATGTGAAAAAGGACAGATAAAACAATACATTAATTTGTTTTTCACTGACTATTGGGGGGTGAATTCCATTATAATGTTTTATTAAATTTTAAAACTTTTTTTCAAGTTTTATTTTTTGACCCGAGCTGGTGTTATTGGAATGGAATGCAATGGTGGATGTCTGAAAATGGCCGTGATAGGCTGAGCCAATCTTGTGAAAACATAAACAGTGGGAAAAGATTTTAAATCGTTATAATAAATCAGCCATTTTTCGTGATCGCCAGCACTTTGACAATTAGTTTTGAACTGGTCCGCTAAACGTTTTGTTGAGATTGGAGTTTATCCTTTTTGATAGGAGTCTCGTATAAAATTGATACTTCTTGAAACCATAATAGCATATGTTAGGCATGATGATACTTCCGTTTATATCTTGTCTCTGATGTCGTATTTCGGGGTACCGCAATTTACATAAATCGGATATACAATTCCGCGAATTCAAGGCTTGCAAAATATGGATTCAGAATACGCAATAATAACTTTTGTCGAGTATTTGATATTGTGCCGACGCGTGCTTACGCTCTGTACAGTCCGTACAGGAAAATACATAAATCAGTGTGAGCATTAAATATGCAAAGCGCAGCACCGGCATTCACAGGTAAGAATGTGTTGCGCATTTTATAGCCGAGCTAATAATAGTCACATTTTGTCGCTTCAGCAAGTGTTTGTATGGACAACCATTTGCTGAAACGCCTTTCTCAGGTTTGCATAAATATACTTACAATATATTACATTCATCATATCGTTTATACTCTCGTAGTAACTAAGTTTTTAAAGTATTATATATTCCATACAAGAGGCATACATACATTCCTCCAAGATCTATATAAGGCCTGTCAAATGTGAATGCACTGGGGTGGGGTCTCTTTGAGGATCTGATGGAGGCAATCATGCCTTAGGCAAGATGTTGTAGGTGGAAAGAAACACATAGGCCGTAAAAAAGGCATAGTACAAGAATTTTTCGTAAAAACGAGTCTTTCTAATACGGTCTACCGTTTGTAAGTTTTGCATGCTTTTGGCACCTCTCCAGCTATGTGTGATCTGTAAAGAATATCGCTAGTTCTGAGCACCTTCTATTGAAATCCATGTAGAATAAACTCAGAACTTTCGACTTCTATATTTTAAAGATTGCCATCCGTCCAATAAGAATGGGGAATTCATAAAAGAGTTTTTATTTCAAAGAGTTGGCAAAAAAATTAGAAAGAAAGATAAAAGTATCATAAGTATTTGATCGTTAAATCGAAGTAATCCTCAATTACTTACAGCTGGAAACTAGTGAGAGGTAGTTACACAAGATAGGTATTTCATACGTACCTTCATCGCACCATTTGCCACATGTTGCCACAAAGTTCAACGTTCAATCTGTTAACTATTAAATACCAATAAAAATCCCCACAATCACCACTATTGTCCGAGCCCCTTGTGCAACGCATAGGTAGAATCACAGCCAACAGCCATCGCATTCAAGATGATACGTTTCCAGTATCCAACGAAACCCAGATGTTAACATCTGCGACTCCAGCATCAGCGTTCGGAGTAAAAACAGAAACATCTTGAGATCAGAAGCTGTAAGCTGTATAGTCTACAGACGTGTATCGTCTTACAAAGCCACGTTTAGGGGCAATTTGAAAACAATTAGGGATTATTCCCCCTGTAGCAAGTAACAAGTATGAGCTTGACTCCCATACATGTGAAACGCGGTAATCATGTGTTGAATTGACGTTCAACGTGTTGGGAAATAAGTCATAAAATTATTATGACGACAAAAAATAGCACAAAAAACTGAGGAGGTGAAGTACATTTTCTTGACGAATTTTGTGAAATGTTTCATTAAAAATATTTGTATTTATTGTCATTTTTTGCCCAAACAGGATTTAAATTGTTATTATAAACGGTTAAGTATATGTATCTTGTTTTTTGCATCATGTTATTTTCTAAATAATTGTTCTGTTATTATTTTTTTTTTTTACACGAATACCCCACAAGAGTCCCAACTGCTACCAACCGTCTGGAGCCAGTGAGACTATGGCATCCCCAATTGGGGAATATTGTGAGGCTGAAGGTATTGGTGGTGGAGAAGAAGGGGAAGAGGAAGGGGGGGGGAAAAACCTGGCTATTCGGATCTGGTCAACAAACACGGCTAAAATCCATTTAAAGCAACGTTTCAATCACCAGGGCGATACTGAGATTACCTTCCACTCCGAAAAGTGTATACTACATATTTCGCAAATATACTACATATTATTTTTAAATGAATTAATTGTGAAACAGCATAAATTAATTAAATAAAATTTAATTGAATTGAACCCGCGACCTTCGGATTCGTAGTCGAGAGCCTTACCCCTCGACCATGAAAAATGATTGATTTATATGTAATAATAATATTCGGATGAGTTGTATATCGCCGTTTTTTTATTAAAAAAAAAAATCACCTCAGGAGTGGTGTATAAATATTTTTTCCAAGGCTCTATCCTATTACTAACTGAAGATAATACACCGCAAGATGCTTGAAACGTGAATTTAACTGATATTTATCGACTACCATAATACGGGCATGTGCCTAGTTTGGTAGTCGAAGATCATGTACATTTTTACAAAAACTTCTTAATATGAATAAACAATGAAAAAAGTTAACTACATTTCAGTCATTCCTTCATACAGGTCAGTCTAAACTTTAAAATGTTTTGCATACCTATAATAAATCTTTGCTTCCGTATTTTATTTTACACTGCTTGCGTTGCGTATGCAACAATTTTGGTTTTTATGACTATGCAAACGCATTGGTAGTAAATTTAGCAACAAACCGCCCTAAAACGTACAATATTTTTATTTCTACTTACGTATATTTTAATTAATAACAATAATAATAATGATTGGATTACTTCTATAGCGACGTTTTCAGGGGAGAAAGTAAAATTTATTACTAATGACTTATAACTAAGATTTATAACTATTTACTTACAACTAAGACTTATGGCTAGGGATCAACTACTGAGACTTATAATTAGTGACTTATATCTATAACTTATATAGTGAATTACAACTAAAAGTTATAGCTAGTGACTTAAGCAGGTATAACTAGAATATAAACACATATGTAAACAAACCTAAAACATATTAAAAACTAATACATTTGGGAACCGATTTTTTAGTAATACACATAGGTTTTGTGAAAAATGTAGTTATTTAATATCAATGCCAAGTGACATTACAGACGTTCACCTCAAGGTCTGCGACCTGTTCCAAGGTTAATAAGGTTAAACAAGGTAAAGGAAAAAAAATTACGTACGCGATAAAGTTCTCGATAAATATTGATTTTTTTCTTTTTCAACTCCCACGACGCGATAATAAACCTTATGATTATAGAGTAGCGCATTGCATCATATCAGTATCTGCATCCAGAAACATGTGGCCCGATGCACGAGTTTGTATAAACAATCAATTCATGAGATAAATACAGATAAAAGTTAAAAGTCAAGTAGAAAGACGCTTGCACTTTGTAGTCGTAATCTCCATTCATGGCTGTTTACCGTAAACTGAAAATTTAATTGGACGGATTCCATGAATGGGCGAAGTCAGATATTTAACAAATATATTTGAGAAGATAAATGAATTAAAAAATATACCTGGTATTCACCACTTTATAATATACATTGATATCTACATGTTTCGAAAGTCAGGAATATATGAATACTAAAGTATAGACAAATGATAAAAATAAGAACACAATAATGTAAGACCCGACTCGAGTATTTGATTCACTTGATCGTGCCATGTCTTCCTCGGGCGTCCCCGGCTTCTTCTTCCATTCACATTCGCGTCACTTCTTACACTCCTTTCTTCGTTCATTCGCTCCACATGTCCAAACCATCTAAGCGTCCCTTTTTTAATCTTACTCATTATCATTACGCTTACATCAGCCTTGCATTCTTTACGAATTTCAATATTTTTCACACGATCATACATGGTTTTACCACACATTCGTCTTAGAGATCTCACTTCTACGGCATTCAGTTTACTTTCATCCATCCTCTGCTAATTCCATGCCTCACTGTCATACATCAGGATTGGTATCATCACTCCATTTTGGACTGCTAGCTTCGCTTCTTTGGACAACTTTGTGTTAAAAAAAAGATTATTTATTAAGTTTTATTAAATATGAACGTTTTTTCTGATTTCTAAAATTTTTAATTTATTTAATTGTAAACCGGTTGTATGTAAAATTTTTAAACCTTTATTTATATTAAATGAATTATTGATTTCCAAAATATGATTTGCAAATTCAGAATAATTGTTATTATTTAAACACCTTAGGTGTTCCTAAAAGTATTTCCCATGTAAAAATAGTTGCAATCGTTACAAATTAAGATTAAATAATTATATATGAGAAGACTCATTATAATACTGAATACTTAGGTGTTGTGGGTAGATCTAAGAAATCAAGTATTTAAGTTATGTACCATCTTTAAACTTCTTTATCAAATTCTATAATATGATTAAAATAAAATAGATTTAACGTACAAAAATCACTGATTCTTTTGAAAAATATTTTTCAATTTGTAACATTTTTCCGAATAACACACCATGGTAAATCATTAGAATGGTAAATTATTAATTAAGACTTTTTTTTTAAATTTAACACGTCTTCGTGTGTTCTGCCAGTTTATACAGTGGTGGATCATGTACACAATACACGTTTCACACAAAATATAGGAATGATAGTGCCAATATTTCAAAATAAATATGGTCAACGAACCCTTGAATACATTGTACCATTTATATTTAACAAATTGCCGTACGAATTTAAAAACAATTGTCCTATGATGAAATTCTCACTGATGTTAAAGTGTTGGCTTTTGGAAAGTAACCTTGTGTATTGATGGTAACAAATATGACGGTCTCCTTGGTTGTATAGCTCCTAGATATCTGGTGTACTTACTGTTACGGTGTTACTATTATATTTAAGTCTATCCTCATTGTAACCAACCTGTACTGTTGTTTTATGCATATATGTATATATTTTTTTAAATTTTTTATTTCTTAATTTATTTAATACTTACAGATGCTTTGATATTTCTGATATTTACGTAATAGTTATATTTTTGTAATATTAATGTTTTTATAATGTTGATATTTTTAAAAGTATTGATGTTTTTATAATATTGATATTTTTATAATATTGATACTTTTATAATATTGGTACTTTTATAATTTTGATATTTTTTATGATATTGACATTTTTATAATATTATTTAAATCGGTGTTATAAAATTGGACTCTAGTATCTCAATAACAAAACTGTAATGCTTTTACCATTATTTTTTTTCTCTTTAATTTTTTTTTTTCAACTTATGTACAGCACAAGATGTATGCGCCTAAATATAATAATTTTGCCCTACATTTGTATGATGATTGTAATTTATTGTTGTATTATATTATATTGTTGAAATAAACTCCTGCTGACAAGCTACTTGCAGTGGCTTAGCGGGTATAAGTTCCCACTGTATATAATTAATATTATACAATAAAAAAGAAGAAAAAAAAAGATAATAATAATATTTGGATGATTTGTATAGCGCCGTTTTTATGAAAAATCACCTCTAATCGAACTGTGCGCTTTGGTTCCTTCAACCTCCCGATAGCTGATGACGCTGCTGACCTAAGGGTGGACTGCCATGAATTGGTATTTTCAGGAATACACAATTCTGATAAGTAAGCCGAAGCCATTCCGTTAAGTTACTTAAATACCATCCAGCAGAGCTTGAACTGGATTCTTTCAGGACATTTGAGCCAGTGGAGATTCTTGAGATGCTCTGATGTGTGAGAATATTTAGATATTCCGGTGATTAGTCTTGCTACAGCATTTAAAACTGATTACAATTTGTTAATTTGGTATTTGGGGAGACTTGCATATATTCCGTTGCAGTAATCTAGAAGTTACACGTTAAAATGGTTATTAATTTTATGCATTATTAACTCAAAATGTCAAATTTCCGACTTTTTGCCACTATACCCACGATACATTGGTACCTACCTACGTTAAAAACATTCAAAATTTGTTCGTTTCTCCCCCCTATTCAAGTATGGGCAGAATGGGCACTATGGTAGAGGGATATAGTATTTATGAGTACTTCTAAAATAAAATTTAATCATTATTTTTATAAACAATAATTATTAATCTAAAACACTCATCCAAATTGAAAAAACCTTCCGAGCAAAGATAAATGTCGCCAGCAGGACTCGAACCCGCACCCTTCTAATGTCCGGTCAGATGCTCTACCGTTGAGCTACGTCGGCTTATCGAAAACCCGCCAAGTTAATCAATATATACTAGTGTTCCATTCAATAATTACTGTTTTTTATTATATTTTCACCTGTAAACAACCAACTTTAATAGTATGAGAAATGCTTGTAACGGCTAAATCCCTCAAATAGATGGCGTCGAGACAAATTATGTCTACATTTTATTGGTGAAAATTGCTTTGACTTGTTACTTTAGTAACAATAATATTATTAATATTATTTACTTTATAACTTGTTACTTTACTTTTTACTTTTTACATTAGAAGGGTGCGGGTTCGAGTCCTGCCGGCGACATTTATCTTTGCTCGGAAGGTTTTTTCAATTTGGATGAGTGTTTTAGATTTATAATTATTGTTTATAAAAATAATAATTGTTACCCTTTGCACTATGCACAAAAAATCTTGTCTTAAGTTTTAAAGAACTTTAGTTTATCAATTAATAAAATTTAATCAATTGATAAACTAAAGTTTTTAAGACAAGATTTTTGTGCATAGTGCAAAGGGTAACAATTATTTTTATAAACATTAATTATTAGCCTGAAACACTCATCCAAATTGAAAAAAACCTTCTTATTTATTTATCTTTATTTATTATAATTAATTTATCTTTTCTCGGAAGGTTTTTTTCAATTTGGATGAGTGTTTCAGGCTATTAATTATTGTTAATAAAAATAATTGTTACCCTTTGCGCTATGCACAAAAATCTTGACTTAAAAACTTTAGTTTATCAATTAATAAAATTTAATCACTTATCCTATATTTGACTAGGTATCTAGTAACTGGTGACCGGATAATTTCACACGTAATCGGCACACTTTTTCAAAAGCTCGAAAAAAAACAAGCTCAAAAACCTAATCTTTCTTTGAATTTACGTCACTTTTTAGAAGTGTGCTAATTCATACGTGTGTTGAATGACCATGGAACCCTAGAATCTATAATTATAATATTTAGATGATTTGTATAGCGCCGTTTTTGTGAAAAATCACCTCATCTATGCAAAAAGGTTAAATAGTTGAAGGAAGATAAAAAATTGTAGTTTGTAGTATTTTTTTTTAACATAATTATATTATATCCAAAAGACACACCGTTAAGAGAACCTAATGCGTACCTTCAATAAATTAATAACCTACTTCCGTTGGCACATTATTACTTAATATTACCTTACATTTTAAAGCAGGGCAAGTTCACGACAAACCGGATGAAGGTATTAAACATTTCGCTTAATTAGAGGAATGTGATTTTTGGCGACAAGTGGAAGTTAATAATCTTCCATTGACAGAATGTAGAAATAACAACTTAAGTGGCTAATCGTTGACGTTTTGGTTTCCGTGACATTAGGGCCGGGACCCGAAACGTTACCTACCAACATCAGGAGGCTATAGCCTATAGCCTTGTAGGTAGACCACATGCAAATCTCCGGGATCACGTTACGTCAATATTTTTGAAAACATGGCTTTATGAAAGAGGTTGGAGCAGGGCCTGCCAAAATAAAATTATTGAAACAAAATATTAAAATATCAAATTGATCTAGTTTTTTTGGCATTCGTAGGGCTATAAACACCTTAAATCAATATAATAGGTTGGAAACACTTTTTTTTTCAGCCGATAAATCTAGTGTAAAAAATGGGCGATACGTGTTTATGAGAGCTAATTATTGGTCCTGATTAATAAATTTAATTACGAGAATGAATATAAAATAAAAATAAATAAATAATGTTCATTTTGATTGCAATTTTTGTTGAATATCACCCCAAGTGCAGTGTATAAAGCAAGAAAATATTATTATCAAAACTGTAGATACAAACTAAAAGTACTCTCCAGTACTATGTTACTATTCAAACTGGTATATTCTGGTATTCTCAAAATGTCAAACTGTCTGCAGGTCGATAAAAACTGATAAAATCTGTGGCAATAGCTAATATTGCGAAAATATTTGTTGTTTTGTGAACTAAATTCACACTGACACATGAAATTATGTACCATAACGCAACAAAGCATACATTTAAATTTGTTCAAATGTTTTTTTAATTTATATACGTATATATGTAAGTACCTTAATTTTAATACTTTCAAAAATTTTATTGAGTCCCTGACAAGCAGATTTCCTGTTTCCGCGCAACATTCGCCCACAGTGTGTGATGGCAACATCTCACATGTTGTCACCAGACCAGAGGGTGGTTAGTGAGCACTCCCTCAGCCAAATGGGTGCCACCGACACCATCCCTCGCGCAGGGGACCACATTATTATTTGTCAAACACGTGTTTTCTAAAATTAACAAAATTTCTTTCCATAACTTCCTGTGTGATAATGACACGCCCATTAAAATTCTGGAAAGCGATTAATCTGAATGATTGTAAAATGAAAGTAGACTGAATGCTGTAGAAATGAGATCTCTGAGACGAATGTGTGGTAAAACCATGTATGATCGTGTGAAAATGTTGAGGTTCGTAAAGAATGCAAGGCTGATGTAAGCGTAGTGAGCAAGATTACGAAAGGGACGCTTAGATGGTTTGGGCATGTAGAGCGAATGAACGAAGAGAGGAGTGTAAGGAGAATATGTGGCGCGAATGTGAATGGAAGAAGAAGAAGCCGGGGACGTCCGAGGAAGACATGGCACGATCAAGTGAATCAAATACTTGAGTCGGGCCATGTCAGAAGTCGGAATAACAGAAGAGAATGAAGCAAGAAGTGTATGCCAAGATCGAGTTGTTTGGCGGTCCGTCCTCTCTGCCTACCCCTTCGGGGAAACGGCGTGATGGTTAGTTAGTTAGTTGTAAAATGGTATACATTTACGTAAAACTATGTTAAATTATCTCTAACTAGGTACTTAATTGTTTCAGGAACATTTCAGGATACAAACACAACCCCAAAAAATTTTAAAAGGGATAGAATTTTGTAATTACTGACCTGTATGACTTGTGATATTTTAGTGTGCTAGAAGTGGTAAGATTTAAAAAACGAAATTAGTGATGTTGTTCTAGTCGAAAACGATTATAAGTTTTTTTTCAAAATTTCGTATTTTTGCATGAAGAATTGAAGGAATTTTCTGTTTGGAAGCGAGTTGGGCTGATTTGCTGAAAGATCTTCATACAAAAAAACAGAATATACGAAAGAAATATTTAAATCATTTTTTTATCAATAATGTCGATTCAGCGGTAAGATATACTAAAAGTCATGAGCCGCCACTGCTATTACATTATTCTACAATATTATTATGAGTTGAGAAAGACGATTTTATTGTACAAATAAAAAGTAATTATGTTTTCATATTATTTTTTTAAACTCTGTTCTTATATTCAATGTCAGGCTACAGAGCGATTCAAATTTGAGGGATAAACTGCCTAAATCATTTAAAAATAAAGTAAAATCTGGGAAATAAAAACAAAAATTGTTTTTTCGTCTGAAGTCTGAAGCAGCAAGAACTCTCGACCTTTGAGCTGAATTGCTAAAGCGTCATGAAATATGCACAGCTTTTTTTCTGGATTTTCTTGACCAAATAATATTTTTTTATGAATGTTTGGCCATTTCCATCGTGGGCCATGCAGCTTTGAAATATATTTTTGACTACCGAAGAAGTCAATTAATACACCGACCTATTTATTTACCAACATGTTTTAAAGAATCCAAAAAAAAAGAAGTTATATCAGCAAAGCATGTTTTATTGGGTTTTTTTAACATCAAAGGAGTTTATTGATGTGATTTTCTAAAGAAGTGGGTTTTCTACCTGAAGAAGGTAAGGTTGATTTATTTGACATAATAATAATAATATTTGGATGATTTGCATAGCGTCCGTTTTGTGAAAAATCACCTCAGGGGCGCTGTACAAATATTTTTTTGTTTACCCAAGGCTCTGTCTTATCACTAACTCTAAGACAATCTATTATTACTGTTTATGGATAACAAATTGCATTCATCGGTTCATCGATCTATAATACCAAACTATAACAAATTGCATTCACCGGTTCATCGATCTATAATACCAAACTATAACAAATTGCATTCATCGGTTCATCGATCTATAATACCAAACTATAACAAATTGCATTCATCGGTTCATCGATCTATAATACCAAACTATAACAAATTGCATTCATCGGTTCATCGATCTATAATACCAAACTATAACAAATTGCATTCATCGGTTCATCGATCTATAATACCAAACTATAATAAATTGCATTCATCGGTTCATCGATCTATAATACCAAACTATAACAAATTGCATTCATCGGTTCATCGATCTATAATACCAAACTATAACAAATTGCATTCATCGGTTCATCGATCTATAATACCAAACTATAACAAATTGCATTCATCGGTTCATCGATCTATAATACCAAACTATAACAAATTGCATTCATCGGTTCATCGATCTATAATACCAAACTATAACAAATTGCATTCATCGGTTCATCGATATGTAATACCAAACTACGACTATAACAAATTGCATTCACCGTTTCATCGATATGTAATACCAAACTATATGTACATGCATCTGACCCATGAACGTGATGCCGCCTTAAAATATACATGTTGTTCATTTTATGTGCAGGCAAATAATATTATACAGGACCCTACTTACCAGGCAGGTCACTTGAGATAAACACTGTTGATTAGCGAAATTTTAATTCGGTTTTGCACGCAGAGGACATAATATTGGTACATACATGCGATTGGAGATATTATAAGATCCTGGTATTTATTTCAATAACAAGACAGTGCAACAACAAAAATAATATCTATTCATAATATATTGACAGACGTCTTCCACCAAATCAGTAAATAAAAACTTATTTTTCTGTCACATCCTCATAAAGAGAGTTTGTTATCCCCATTAGTCCCTATAAGTCCCAAGGCAGTTATAAGTGTAATGTTTATGGGTGACACCGGCAAAGCAAACACCCCAATGGGTCATGGCCCGGCACGGTTGTGTCGCTCGGTGACGGGTCGCGGGTGGCGGGAAGGGACGGGTGACGGTGCGAGGACATAAAGGCAGGCACAAGAGTGCCGAACCCAATGTGTCACAAGACGTGACTAATTGGGAAGCTAATAAGTCGAGACGTTTAAACATTTAGGGTGGAGTGACCATGATGACGAGGAACATTGGGAATTTAATTTGAATTTTAAGACATCGGAATCCTAAGCCTTATTTACTACAAAAGTAGTAAAATTTCTGTTATTGTGAAAATTTTAGCACTTACTTATAAATTAGCAAAAACAAAACTTAAAAATATTAAAAATGTCTTAAAATATTATACTCGTACATCAACTGTACAAGTATATATTGGTATCACCCTATTATTACTATAAAAAAATATTTTGTAAGTAATTGGTTATGTAAGGAGAAAACGAGAACGCCTGCAGAAGACATGGCACTATCTAGTGAAACAAATACTTGAATCGGGTCATGTCAAGAGTAAGAATAACACAAAAGTTTGTATGTGCGATGTATGAATGCGAAACAGGCAAGGAGTGTGTGCCAAGCTAGAGACGTGTGGCAGTCAGTGGCGTGCAGTCCGTAAAAGCTGAAAAGCTGTGCCTACCTTGTGAAAAATAACAAACCATAAAGAAAAATGTTAAAAAACCATAAAGAAATTTGTAATAAATATGTAATAATTTGTACTGGTTTTTTTTAATAAGATGTCCAACACAATCAGCGGAAGATGATGATAAAATGAGCAATTTCAAATATTTAATGCAAGATTCATAACCGAACTTGAAAAACTACCCATAGCTTACCTTTGGTTATAGAGAACGCCACTGATGGCAGTCCGTCCGCTCTGACTACATATGCGGGGAAGCAGTGCGATGATTAGTTAGTTAGTTTTATGTTGTAAGAAATGTTAAATGTGACTGTAAAAAAACTATTCTCGCAAAAAAAACTCAAATATATACATTAATAATATTGTATATACATAATAATATTTGAATAGCTTGTACAGCGCCGTTTTTGTGGAGAAATCACATCAAAAGTGCTGATATTAAACCGTAGGCATGACATTTTGGTACCTTGATTACATAACGTTTTGTGAAAATAAAGAAAAAAACATTGAAATCATTAGAACTAACAGTATATTCAAGTGAAGATAAAATCAGATAAAATAATAATATGTAGTATATTCGCGTTAAATTAAGACCCATTTATTCATAACGAAGCCCGTCTTTGCGGTGATTTTTCACAAGCGCACATGTATATATATTATATTTAATTAATTAATTAGTAGTCCCACTAAGAGTTCCCGTCGGGTGGTGGCACTATCCTCAAATGGCCCAGTGCCGGCAATGGCGGTGAAACCTAATTCGAAATGACGACATTATTATTAAACAAAGCGCTACAGTGTTTGAAAACACTTCATATTATACGCGTCATTCAAATTCGAATATTATTGGTAACCCGGTTATGTTTATTGACTTTGAATAGAAAGAGAAGGAGGAAGAAACTATACAAAGTGGTTTTCAATCCTAACTAACTAACTAACTAACTAACTAACCATCACGCCGTTTCCTCGCAGGGGTAGGCAGAGAGGACGGACCGCCGAACAACTCGATATTGGCATACACTTCTTGCTTCATTCACATTCATACAACGCCTCATACATTCTCTTCTGTTATTCCGACTTCTGACATGGCCCGACTTGAGTATTTGATTCACTTGATCGTGCCATGTCTTCTTCGGGCGTCCCCGGCCTCTTCTTCCATTCACATTCAAGTCATATATTCTCCTTACACTCCTTTCTTCGTTCATTTGCTCTACATGCCCAAACCATCTAAGCGACCCTTTCTTAATCTTGCTCACTGCGCTTACATCAGCCTTGCATTCTTTACGAATCTCAACATTTTTCACTCGATCATACATGGTTTTACCACACATTCGTCTCAGAGATCTCATTTCTACAGCATTCAGTCTACTTTCATCCTTCCTCTGCCAGTTCCATGCCTCACTGCCATACATCAAGGTTGGTACCAGCACTCCATTGTGGACTGCTAGCTTCGCTTCCTTGGACAACTTTTTGTTTGTGCCAACCGCGTTCAGTCCTCCGTTAATGGAGTTTCCTGCATTCACCCTTCTTTCAATATCCCTATCAGTCTTTCCATCTCTCGTAAACATACTTCCCAAATACACACTCATCAACCTGCTCCAAGTATTCATCATTCACAACTATATTGCATACTGTTTTCGTACTCTCTCTTTCAAACACCATGACTTTGGACTTATTTACATTCATCATTAGCTCATTCATCATACATACTTCGTTCATCCTAGATACGAGGGACTGTAGATCTTCCATACTGTTAGCAATTACTATTATAAATTATTTATTTTTAATAAAAAAGACAATAAAACAATATTATTTTATATTATATCAGGAAGACGAGAATATATTTCTTATGTGTATCAGGAAATAGGTATTATATAAGCTATTTTATTTGAAAAAACTGCATAATGTGACCGCTCATTCAGTTGGGGAGTTGCTTTTTACGCCTAAATAACAAAAATAGATTGAAGGCTCCAACACTTGGTGAGATAGCAACGCTATAAATTCTTCCTCACGACAAGTGCGAGAAGGCTATGCAGTTATGCACATAAAACAGTCTTATCGCTTCAATGCGTGGGCATATCACCTCTCGGCGAGCCGTTATTATCTTACAGAATCCAATAAAAATTAATCCGTCTAGACTTCTACAGCTGAAAAAACTCGTCATGACAAAACCAATGCATATCTAATGCCTCTTCAGTTCTCAAAATCGACGTTGGGTACATGTGTTGCAAAAAGTCAACATATTATTGGCATTTGGTAAGCAGTTGTTTGTGGATTTTTTTTTCATACGTGGAGTCTAGTTCACGTGGTGTGCCAACTTTAGCTGCTATCTTATTTTGGAAATGTGGTAAAAATGTGTATCCAGCACATGTGAGTGTAACTTCTTTTGAGTCGTTTTCAAATCGCTTTTAAATGTATTATTTTTTGTAGTGAAACATATTTGGCAATCATTTTTTCAATACGAACGCTATATAATATTATTCACCGATGAACCCAATTTTTAAAACATTGTCGAGATCTGTAAATTTAATATGAGAATACCAGTTTTATTTATTTTCTGTGTAACTAACTAACTAAACGTCAGGCAATTTTCCCGTGGGGGTAGGTAGAGAGGACGGACCGCCAAACAACTCAGTCTATCCGCTCTACATGCCTAAATCATCTAAGAGTCTCTTTCTTAATTATATTCATTACACTCATATCGGCCTTGCATTACTTTTCAAAACTCTTAATTTTTTACACGGTCATAGATAGTTTTACACACATACGCCTCAGTGATCTCAGTTCCACAGTATTCAGTCTGCTTTCATCCTTCCTCTACCAGTTTCATGCCTCACTTACATACGTCAGAATTGGTATCAGTACTCTATTGTGGACTGCTAGCTTCTCTTCTTTGCACAATTTTGAGTTGGGGCTAGCGTTTCGCAGTTTCCATTTGTTTATTATTTCCTCGACGGCAATCCTGGCGTTCATTGACTTTTAAGTTGAACAGATGTATATACACGTTACCAGCTTCTATATATTATTATTACATCAAATAAATTTATATTACATAGATGAAGAAATAACACATTAATATGTGGAAACATATAAAGCCTTTTTTCGGCACCCCGGAATTCGGACTTGCGACCTCTGGATTCGTAGGAGAGGATCTTAATCGTACGACCACGAATGACGTAATAAACCTTAGCAAGTGGTATTATTTTTTTTTTTAAATCCATTAAATTCAGATATCAAAAAAATTAATTCCCACGAATCAATTATTTTAAGATGTCCGTGCGTCGCACATTCAATAACTAATTGAGAATTAAAAATAAGCGATTTCGTCAGTTACCAGGTGATATGAAAACAGCAGCTTTTGCTAGGAGTGTTGGAGGGGTGAAGGACACCTGGATAAAACAACCCCGCTGCTAGTGTTAACCCTCTGCTAGGGGATTCAACACATATTGTCATCTGCAGCAGTTGCTAGCTGATATAATGAAGGTAACGACATTAAACACCAGATACACGGTGTAGGTACTTCTAGAAATTAACTGATGGAATTAGTACAGTCAATTCGGACTTAGCATTTCGGGAACGCGATTTTGAAACAAATACTCTAAAATAGTGGAACGATGAAGCTATACAAAAATTGAATCAGTGGCTAGAGTGCTAGTCCCGGTAAGATCATTAGATTTTTTGTGTCTTTTTTTCGGTTTCGTATTTCGAGGTTTGTTAATATTGTCACGAATGATTAAAAAACAAAACTTATTGCTATTCAAGTGGTGCAAATCTGGTGTTAGGGTTAAGAGCGCTGAAAGCTGTGGGTGAACTTGATCTTTAACTGAAAAATAAATTATGCGTTTTTCGAGATAGACACTTAATATAATCCAGAAAATACACATCACCACACCGTTCCTGGAAGGATTTACAGAGATGGGCCGATCCTAATATAATTTTTATTCTCATCAAAGACTTGCTTAAAACTTCTCCAAAACTACGTAAAAATAAGATCCGGAATGTAAGTTTTAACGTCTTATCTAAATGTAAAAAAAAATGCCACGATTGATTAAAATCCAACCCATCATCTTAATTATTTTTAAGCTCTCAACCAAATTAAGATGTTGGTTTTGTGGCCTTTACATAAATGTTTGTACATATTTACGGACCATTTCGATTTTCGGTAAGATAGGATCTCCAATGAAATGTGTTTTCCAATATAATGTCCTCTGTGTGCAAAAACCGTTTAGAAATTTAGCTAATTGAGAGTGTTTATCTCAAATGACCTGTCAGGTAAGTATGGTCCTGTATAATATTATCTGTTTGTACAGAAAATTAATAACATGCGTATTTTAACGCGGCATCACGTTCATTGGTTAAATGCACTATGCATATAGTTTGGTACTAGATATAATAATAATAATAGTTGGATGATTTGTATAGCGCCGTTTTTGTGAAAAATCACCTCAAGGGCGCTGTACAAATATTTCTTAACTAATTATGTACAAACAGATACAGAAAATACATACTTACTTGGCAGGTCGCTTCAGATGAACATAGTTTTATTAGAAAATTTATTTATAGAGATGATAGTTTTACATGGTTATTTGTTTCTCCTTTTCTATTGATGTTACATTTATTAGATGATTGGTGGCACAAGAAGAGGTGGAATTTATTGAATTATTGGTATTAATTTTTAGGACTAGAAAGTATTCATAAAATGAATTAGGACTCGAAAATATCTATAAAATTACCTTAAAAAACGTAAGAAGCTTTTAATAAATATTAACGTGTTTTTTATTTATTTTATTTATCGATGAACTAATGAATGCATTTGTTAGTCGTACGTTATATTGTCTACAGTTAGTGATAGGATAGAGCATTGGAAACAAATATATTTGTACAGAGTCCTTGAGGTGATTTTTCACAAAAATCGCCTTATTCATCATCCAAAATAATTTTACAATAATTATTATATTCAGGCCAGCACTCCGAAAAGATTTTGGCTCTTTCGGCAATCTACCGTAAGAATGTGAGAACTGCCATGCCATAGTATATCGGATATTAGACAAAGCCATAATATACCATATTTAATACTGCCAAAATTTCACTCAACATCTGATCAAAAAACCAGCTGATATCATATTAATCCTAGAGCCCAGGTGACTGCGGGTTCTCTAGGGGAGGCTGCACAGTGGCGCACCTGGACTCGCCTCGACCCCGCGACAATATAAAAATATAACATTAGAATGTGTTGTGAATACGGTGACAAGGGGTTTCACACATAGCAGAAGCATGCAGCGGGCCGCAGCCGGCTGGCCCTCTGTGGCGCTGTGAAATACCAGAGTGTTTGATAAGGTAAGCGACCTTATTGTTGGATATAACACGACTATTGACATCTGCACTTTTTGGCGGTTGAGCCACCGGCTGCAGGTCAGGACGCTTGCCGTTTATGCCACCGGGCCCGGGCGATTTATTGGAAATTAAATCGTTATTTTTGTTGATATTCGGTAGGTAGTACATACAATATTGGATAAATAATTAACATTATATAAATTAAAAATATACTTTGTATTTACCACTTTAATTAAAATATATAAATATTTCTCTACATGTTTCGATAGCAATGCTATCATCTTCAGGAATAAAAAAAATAAAAAAATAAAAAAATAAATAAAAAAAAAATAAATAAATTAAAAAAAACATCGAAACATGTAGAGAAATATTTATATATTTTAATTAAAGTGGTAAATACAAAGTATATTTTTAATTTATATAATTAATAATGATGCCACAAAATTACGAAACATTTGAAGAAATTATGTAAAATAATTAACACTTTTTTTTTCAATATGGATGAGTCGTTATAATAATATTATGTAAAACAGAGCTGTTAGGTGACGAAAGACTTTAGAAAAATGCCAAATGAATATTTTTTATGATTTTATGCGATGCCACACAAATTAAAAGTTGTAATAATAATAATTGGATGATTTGTATAACGCCGTTTTTGTGAAAAAATCACCCCAAGGGCGCTGTACAAATATTACTTCATATTATTTATCTAATTATGCACAAACAGATATAGAAAAACATAGTTACCTGGCAGGTCGCTTCAGATGAACACAGTTTCATTAGAAAATTTAGGCTTAGATAAGGATTTTTACAAAATACGTAATTGAAAGAAAAATCTTGCTAAATAACAATTACCACAACTGAAATAAATCTTTTTAGGGTTAATGTGGAAAACCATGCATGATCGTGTGTGCAACAAGTTGAGACTGTAAAGAATGCAAGGTCATAATAATAACAAAGCATTTATGTAGCACAGTTTTGTGTTATTTCACTTCTACACTATAAATAAACTTAAAAATGATTAAATAACTCCATTCGGTGGTATTCCTACAGTGCTACTTTTAAATGATGTAAGCGTAATGAGTAAGATTAAGAAAGGGACGCTTAGATGGTTTGGGCATGTAGAGCGAATGAACGAAGAGTGTAAGGAGAATATATGATGCGAATGTGAATGCGAAGACATGGCACGATCACGTGAATCAAATACTTGAGTCGGGTCAGAAGTCGGAATAATAAAAGAGAATATATGAGGCGATGTATGAATGTGAATGAAGCCAGAAGTGTGTTTCAAGATAGAGTTGTTTGGCGGTTCGTCCTCTCTGCCTACCCCCTACGGAGAAACGTCGTGATGGTTAGTTAGTTAATTGATTAACAATTAATGTACGTATTTCTATGTTTCTCACCATTTTACAAATCTTCAAAGAAATGTTCAGAAGGAATTGAGTTAAAGCTTTGTTGCACGTACTTTGAAGCAAACAACGCAATGTGTGCGTAATGCGCATTCCTGAAAAAAATATTTCGAAACATTCAACCCGTAGATGTCAGTAACGTCCTGATCTATCGGAAGGTTAAAGTAACCAAAGTTCTGCTCACTTACTAAGTTAATCGGTACAGCTGGAGACTGGAGAAGACTGGAGAGACTTCCAGCTGAGGATGTCCAAAACTGGACCTCAGGCTTATCAATAAGAACATATCGATATTCAATCGTTATGCACATCCCTTTGTAAAACGAGCCGTTTGTATTTTGCAAGTCAACTATGGTACAACTTAAAAATTACACAACGACTACAACTGCAATCTTTTAAGCACCATTATTAAAATTTTACCCTCTGAGCTCATAAATTCCACTAATGAAGCCGGTAATCCCCCGCGGCAATCAGCGAGACGTGAGACGGCGGTCCATTTCCATACTAAAGTGCTTCAGATATCCAACAATAGCGTATTTTCCATCGGCATAATGGTGCGAGTTTCATATCTTTTAATCTAACAGGGCCAGCACGCGCCGGGCACGCGGCGGGCACGCCCAGCGCCGCGCGCCCTGTGTCCGGCACGCGGCGACGTCCGTGCGTGCAACCCTCGGCAACAATCGACTCCTATCACCGTACGTAATCCGTTCCAATATTTCACTTGTTTGCGCACGCTCCGTCGCAGAGTTTCTAGAATACTCGGCGAACACGAAACAACGAAACGTGTGTGATAAGAGACTTGTCAATAGTAATCTAGGAAAGCGTGCTTCGTGTTTCATTAAAGGTAAGTGCCCATGTGCACTTACTCATATAATGTACAAACTGCATTTTTTTATTGCATCCTATAATACAAACGGAAAGAAAATGTTGAACTCTTTTTAAGTAATTTGATTTACTGATAATCTTCGAGCATTGAATTAAGTTTCAGAAGAAAATTATGTTTTACAGGACACCGAAAATCATGACCATGTGTGTGTGTCCCAATAACTTCATTTGACGAATGAGCTAGACAAGCGCGAGCAAGTATCAAGCAATAGTTTAACATTAATGCAAAGGCCTGTATATAATATTACAGTCATAATTCATTTCATTTGCCCTTTTGACTAATCCCATTATGGGATATAGTGCCGTTATGACGATGACGACAATATAGCTAATTATAAAATAGATGATGGTTTAATGAGTAAGCGTAATGAGTAAGATTAAGAAAGGGACGCATAGATGGTTTGGGCATGTAGAGCCAATGAACGTAGAAAGGAGTGTAAGAATAATAAGATTCATAAATTCGGAGATTGAAAACATATTAATAGGAGATTAACATAAAAATGGGAGAACATATGACACGAATGGGAATGGAAGAAGAAGCCGGGGACGCCCGAGGGAGACATGGCACGATCAAGTGAATCAAATACTTGAGTCGGGCCATGTCAGAAGTCGGAATAATAGAAGAGAATGATAGAGACGATGTATGAATGTGAATGAAGCAAGAAGTGTATGCCAAGATCGAGTTGTTTGGTGGTCCATCCTCTCTGCCTACCCCTGCGGGGAAACGGCGTGATGGTTAATTAGTTAGTTACTTACAATCTTGAAGCTAGAATCAGAAACTATCATTGTCTCAATTTTTATCTTCATAATTCAATCAGCCCCCTAAATTGTAGTAAGTAAAAATACGTAAATGTAATAGAAAAGAAGGATAAAATAGCAACTGTAAAACTATCATCTGCATACTGAAATTTTCTAATAAAACTGTGCTCATCTGAAGCGACCTGCTAGGTAAGTATGTTTTTCTGTATCTGTTTGTACATAATTAGATAAAGAATGGGAAGTAATATTTGTACAGCGCCGTGAGGTAATTTTTCACAAAAACGACGCTATACAAATCATCCAATTATTATTATTATTATTGTAAGTTTTTTCCAGATCAAACGCTTTAACACCAAATAGAAAGCAGCTACCCCTCTAGGAAGTTGTACAGAAGTACAGGCACGCTAATGTATTTACGTAAACATATATTCTTCATTTTACCTATGTATTATATTCATTATATGATAATATGGACGTTGATCATGCGTCAAGTCTCACGTACCTGCGCAAATAATAAACGAGTAGATTCACGAAGACACGTGCAAGCCAAAAAAACTAGTTAAATACTCACGTAATCATAAAACTAGTGTTGTAATCAGCTCATACAAAATATCTCTATAAATTCTATGATGACATTTCATATACTTTTTCGTATTAAAAAAAGTGTGAAAAAAGCGTTGGTGTAATGTGTGTGACTGATAGATGAGTGCAAGCGAGACAGCATTCTTTCAGTGATTTTATAAAAGAGTATTCAATTTTTGGATTAACTTATTGACGCTTATAATATTCATTGTAATATGTTTTTAATCATTGAAGAATATATAAAATGAAACAAGAAACCGAAAAGTCACAGAAAAGAAAAAGATAACCCTAGCATATTCAGGCAGAATCTTGTAGTCATGATAAAAAGGTAACAGCCAAAAATATATTCGAATTAATCGACGATGATATTGACTTCTTAGAAATCGAAGATTGATTACAATAAAAATGACGGAACGAATTGGGGTAGCTGCAGTTCAGTGGATTAGAGTGCAAGGTCTTGGAGTTTTCTGTTGAGAATTGTTAATAATACCTTCAATGATGAAAAACATTTTACAATGAGGTTTACAAGCTTCAATAAGTTATTCGAAAATGGAAGTTTTTGTACCGTCTTATTAAAGATACTATTTTGAATCCGGGAATTTATTTATATATTTGTTCGTTTTTAGGAAAGGAAAGACATATGTTCGTTATGTTACCCGTGTATTTTATTAAACGTTGAACGTTGATCACGCGTTTCACGTACCTACGTAAACGCGTAGATTCGTGGAGGTGGAGACACGTGCAAGCAAAAAAAAAACTATTTAAATATTCATGTAAGCATAAAACTAGTGTTGAAATCAGTTCATACAAAATATCTGTAGACATTTTATAATCACAATTCACATCCTTTTACGTATTAAAAAAAACACGTGTGAAAAACCAGCGCAGGCAAATAATTTAAATCACTGTAAACAGAAAATCCGTTATCGGTGGTATACTATTTTGCTCATTCATAACTTTCGAGTTTGTTTGCACAATCTGGTTTAGGTTTGTGATTAAGAAGCATAACCTTTGACATCGTTATTTTATTTAGAATCCAATAAATAATATTTAAGTTGCCCCAAGATAGACAGCCGAGATAAAACAAAGTCAACATATTATCTGCGTCACGGCGAAGCAGAATCCTTGATATATTGACTTTATCTCGTGGACACTAAATAAAGACCGAGATTACATCCCCGTACCAGATATCATATCCATCCCAAATAAACTGGGGACAAACTGCATCTCAGTTTATGTCTACACTAAAAAAATGGACGGGTAATATTTAACTACGTTATCAACAGCCCCTATAGGCAAACGAGGGTTGAAGAAAATACCGCCAAATGCCTATTTTACTGACGTCCTATAAGAGCTGTCTTACGTCTATAATATGTTTTCCTATGTGACATTTCTTCGATTACCTAATCTGTTTGTGATTCGAATTTATGCAAAATATACCCAAGTCGGTATTGAATGCAAATAAAAAGTGTATTCCTTAAATAAACTCAAATTCGCTCTGTGATATTATTTTTAAATAACTAATAAAAATAATTTCGTGTACCACTATTTATTTTCAGTGCTTTTCCGACCGGTTTCGGAACCACCAGATCAATAGTAATCATAATAATATACCCACATATTTTATTTTTGTTTTTTTTATTAGACAATAAATATAATTTTATTTTAGGTAAAAGTTAATAAATAAATATCTACATGTTTTGAAACCAATGGTTCCGTCGTTAGTATACATTATATAATATAAATATGTACATATGATACATAGTAAAAATATATATACACGTCTGAATCGGCACACTCTTTAAAAGTGATATAAAGTCATTAAAAGTACGAGAAAATATAATAGTAACCTAAAAACCTAGTAACCTAATTCGGTAAATATTTTTTTAAAAATTTATTTAAAAAAAAATGATTACGTTACAAAATTAAGATTTAAAGATTGATTAGGTTAGGTTGAATTAGTTTTTGGGTATTGATTGCTTTTTTTAAATTTTAATGTCCTTGTATCATTTTTAAAAGTGTGCCGATTCATACGTGTGTTGAATTATCTGGCACAGTATTTTAGTACGCATTTTTTTATTGCCCTGGTGGTTCCGAAACTGGTCGGAAAAATACTATTAAAAAAAGTGATTTTATACTAAGCAAACATAATTTACTTTGAAAACGTTATTAATTACCTACATAATGCGTCGCATGGTATTGTGGTGATTTTTTAGTAGTGTGAAGTCGTTTTAATGCGGTGAATACTATTAGATAATAAGACTGTATCAATAATAATAATTATTATTATAATAATTGAATGATTCGTATAGCCCCGTTTTTCTGAAAAATCACCACGGGGGCGCTGTACAAAAATTACTTGCTAGGGATTATCTTATCGAAACTCGTGGGTTATTTCCTGAAACCTCCAACATTCATGACATAGTAAAAAAAATTAAAGGAGTATATGTAATTAGAATCTGGTATCACTATAACAAAACTTTTATGCTGTTTTCATATTTTTCTGAAATATTTTTTCCAACTTGTGTACATTGATTACAAGATGCATTCACCTATATTGTTCTAATTTTGCGCTACATTTTTATGAATACCGCACAAGAGTCCCAACTGCTCCCAACCGTCTGGAACCAGTGAGACTATGGCATCCCCAACTGGGGAATGTCATGAGGCTGAAGGTATTGGGGAGGGGAAGGAGAAGGGGAAGAGGATTCGTAGTGGAGAGCCTTACCCCTTGATCATGGAGGCCGTCAAATGATTGTGATGGTTGTTATTTATTGTTATATTATATAATATTGTTGAACTAAACTCCTGCTGACATGCTACTTGCAGTGGCTTAGCGGGTACAAGTTCCCATTGTACGTAATTAATAACATATACAAGAAAATAATATTTACTGGAGTCTTGAACAGTTTTGTATTATTTTTAAACCCTAGGCATTTCAAAAAAATTATTTGATTTGGTTGTTTGTATTTTTCTTGTTATATTGTATTCCAATATTGAGGGTTACTTCAAAACACTATAATTAGGTAATGTAGATTTAATTTACATATTTTCTAAATATGGAAAGAGCTTTTGAATGTAAATTCTTTGTTAATACACCAAATTACTAATCTCGTCGAACTTTTGCAGTAGGGCTTTAATTACTTAAAAAAAGAATATTGCACCCAGATGTTAAAATGTCCTTGCCGTACCCGAGGGAGGAAATGTTCAAAACCATTTATCCCACGAGTAAAACGTTTGAACCCTTAATGTTTTCAAAATCTGAAAGCTGACGTCACCGCGGAGGACACGTGACCGCGATTTATAAAACATTTGGACCACGTGGCCGGGGCGTAGGGGAGAAAGCAGACAACATGGCAACATTATTAACTCCCGAAAGTACCCCATTATCTGCCCAAGAGCTTATCTTTGTGCGTATTGTGGGATATTTTACAATAGTACTCCGCCCGACATTCACAGCTGGTTCATCCACCCGTTTCGTGTTTATCGGCTTCAGTGACACATTTCAGATGCGCTTTTTGGGAGGAATCAAGTAGTGTATTAATACATGTATTATGTATTACAAATAAAATGAACAACACGATTTTATTTTTCATACCAAATTCCTGATAGGGTTAGCACCAGTGACGTCAGAATTGATAGACTTGCCCTGGTACGATTTCAACGGGTGGAGGCAAAGATCACGTGACACTCATTTTGGCATCAGCTTAGTTATCTGCGTCCGCTTTTGTTTTACGATATTCTAACAGCGCTAAGCAAATTACAAAACATTTGTAAAAAAGGGTTAAACTAAATGCTCTAAGAAATTATTCGGTTTTGTAAACAAGTCGAACCTTTTTACTTAGGTGCTGTTTTACTTAAATTGGCGGGACTTCTAGGTAGCCTCCCGCCCTCTTATTTTGGTTTCTTCCCCTTGTGTGCAAGGGCATCTCTATTTATTATTTGCTCTGTGGTTAGCACTGATGATGAAAGACTAGTAAACATTTTGTTATCATCTCATTTCACACTTACCTTTAAAGTAGTAAATTCATAAACGTGGCCTACCTAACCACAGTTTTAAAATGTTCAAAACAGCTGTCACAACATAAAAAAAAACAGAAATACTTAAATCTAAATTTAAAAAAATATTTGAGTTTTACGAAATTAACTCAATAACAATCAACGAAAAGGTTCTGTAGGACAATTAAATCACTTATTAGGAGCTCAAAGATAAGAGAGTTTTTTTTTAAATATTGATCGATAATAGGATCCTGATCTGGTAGTCAGCTTGATCGATTATCGTACAACAGGTACAGAAAAATTTAATTTGCTTCTCCACGATGGACTTAAAATACCAAATACTTATTATTATTGATTATTAATTAATATCAATGGTTTCAATTTGCTCAACCGCTTGCTTTTGTATTTTAAGGATTTCAAATAAATATTTATACTTTCCGTTCCGATCATATTCTAATAATTATCTTTCATTGGCCAAGGTTCTAGGTCAATTCAATTAAAAAGCAATAAAACGGTAAATAAAGCTAAATTGTAAAAAATATATATATTTCATTAATGTAATACATATTTTTCTAATTAGTATTTCCCCACTATCTATTTTGTTTTTCAAATTTTTCTATTTTACTAATGTAGATCATGTCTTATATAACATATATAATCCCATAGCCATTGTTCAATCCATTAAAAAAATCTCTTCGGATTCGAACTTCATAGTCAATGTAAACGGAGTAAATAATCTAAAATAATATTGAAAATGGCAATTAATTTATACACAGTACTTTAATAATCCTTTACCCTATATTCTGTAATGAATTACACGTTCATTAAAATTAACCAAAAGAAAAAATAAACATAATTCTGATTTACATTACTTCCACAGTTAAAAAAAGTTCAGTTTATAGCGAATCAGTTATCTACCCACACGATTAAAGTCCACACTTCTGGGGCGTGCTGCATTGTCCGTGGGAGTCGCGTGGACTCCACGCTCCCACGGGCGTCGGGCAGTCCCCTCCCCCACCCCCAACCAACCCTCCAACCCCCGAGTATTTATCATTAACCCCCGCCCTCTGCACTTTCAGCCGCTCAAATCCCCGCGATAAACAGTCATAATAAGCGTCGAAGTTGAGCGATGAATTTGAAAGCGCATCTGGTAATTCATAAACTATTCGGTCCCTACTTACTTTCTAAACATTTGTATTCTTCTTAGTTTCGATGATTCAATTATTGATATCTTTAAATGTTGTTATTTACATAAGTGCCAAATCACCTTGATATTATATGCAGTTAACAAAACTCTCCGCCATCAATGCTATAACCCATGAATGTATTCGTATTGCCTTACCTGTTTTGAGTAAATCTATGTTAATAACATCATTATGTAGTTCTGCAAATATTTTTTTTAAATTAATTTTGTGACAGCTGTTTTGGCGTTTAAAGCCATTTTTAAACTGTAGGCCACACTGGGACGACTTGTTTATATGATTTAATTAACACCTACCCGATGTTTTATTTTTTATGGTGTTTGAAATGATTTATTAATATTTTCGGTAAAAAGTGATTTACTTTGGAATCAATTGTGATGATTAATATTCTTTATTATGTTCGGTACTTACAGTGGAAATCTGTTCCCCCCTTTTAATGGTGGCATTTTCTTAATTTTTTTTATGATGAATGAATGCCATTAAAGTTGATGAATTTAAATGCGTTTGGTAAATCGCTGAATTATTTAAGGATGTTATTTTTAATAGCGCACAAAAGTTCCAATTCCCCGGAGAAAATGGGACGTTGTTTTCCCCAATTGGGAGAATGTTATGAGGCTAAAGGGAGTGAGGAGGAGAATGATATGAAAAGCGGAAAGTTGGGAATATCTGACTAATCAGATATTGTCACTAAACACGGGTAAAGCCAATTCAAGCAATGTTTTGATTCTGAATGATGGTCTTTCACCAGGGCGATTCTGAGAGTATCTACCACTCTGGAACGTCGCGAAAATCCCGTCGGACTCCTGCTGTTCTCCTTCGGCTTCTCATGACTAAAGTTTTAGTATCATTATAAAGAAGCTTTTTATCTTCTACCCTTGCTACATGCTCTGCACAAGGGAGCCATTCCAGTAATAACAATCTAAACAATAATTGGCACACTTCGCAAACTAATTTAAACGCAATATAGGAAAATTCAACTCAATAGAAGCCTCTTGAAATCGATGTATTCGAATTTTGAAAGAATATCTGACGATGAACTCAGAAATTCCATTCCTTACGCGTTTTCATAAAAATTACGAAAGGTGCTAAAACCACGAAAAGGCGATTGTCGTTAATCAACTCGTTGATATTAAAATGTCGTTACTTAGATGACACACCGTTAGTGTCCCAAAGTTACTAACAACGCCTAATGTTTGCACAAAGCTTTCATTAGTTCCAATGTTCCACTGTTTACCATCGCGGCGACACGCGCCTCCCATTCCATTCGGCTAGGGCTAGACAGCTGCGTTTGTGGAACTATTATTGGCCGACAATAAATGTGTAATAGTACCTTCACGTGGGAAAAATATACCCTCACCAATATATGCACCCCTGGTACTCGGCCTCATTATTCTTTGATGATTTTGATTATTTTATACAAAAGTTGGTATGTACGAATTTACAATGACTTTTGTTGGGAACTAAGCACGAGTGATTTAAAGTTCTTAGTCAGAAAACGTGGAATATTTTGATTTGAATTTGAATCATCTTGTAATGAATAATTGATCAATTCTTAACCTTGAACACTATCTACTTATATATTTTTTTGTATTTTTTCGGCATTCACTATATAGCAATTTCTAGACATTTTGTTTGGAAGTTTTATTTACTATGTACTTTTGCTATTTTTGATTTATTAAATTCCCTACCGGTTTCGACACAACTGTGTCATTTTTCATAAAAACGAGGCTATACAAATAATCGTATTAATAATTAATATTATTATATTTGGATGACTTATATAGCGCCGTTTTTGGGAAAAAAATCACCTCGATGGGGTGTGTAAATATTACTTGCTAGGGTTTATCTTATTATGTACACATACAGAAACATACTTACCTGGTAGGGCACTCCAGATTAAAACGTTAAATTACAATGTTTTGGCTTGAGATGACATGATTTTGCACGAACAGGACACATATTAGAAAACCTTGCACGTTGCCTCATATTGCAGTTACTGTTTGTCATTTATATTACATTTATTAGGAGGCTATTGGCAAAAGAAGAGTAGGTATTGATTTGAACCATTATTTTATTTGAGATTTTTGATAATATTTATAATTATTTTGAATATTGCGGACTGTTTTTTCAATTCAATTTTTTTAACATAGATAATTTGGTGTAGTTATACTAAAAATGATAGTGACATTAAATTTTTGTATTAAATCACGTCAAAAGTGCTTTGAAATAAACTAAATAATTCGAGATTCGAGACAATCTAATACTTGTATTTTCAATTAACGTTCTTTTAACAAACTATACAATAAAGATATTCTATTCTATATAATTCTACTATAATAACTGGCTGTTAGTCAACGCAATACATTTCTTTAAGCTATATGTAGATAAGGACTATTCGAGGCTATATTCAATTTTAATATAAATTACAATTACTTAATGAAAGAACTAATATTACTAAAACTCTCAGATAGAAGACCTGTTTCTGACCAAACTTTTATTTTAAAAGTTGTTTATGGTTTTATAGACAGCCCTGATATTGTCAGCTTAATTAAATTTAACATTCCAACTAGAACTACTCAAACTAAAATTTTATTGAATTATAACAATAATTTATTACTGAGTCATTCAAAAATTTACTTGTACCTCATACTTTTTCAGACGTAGTAGATATTATGTTCAACTGCTCGGAATACAAATAGAAACAGAAGATTATTGCATACATCCTCAACAATTATTAAGACATGTGTCTAGAGTATTATAAGTATCATTGAATGTGAGGTATATTTTGCATATTCGTCTCTGTTGATAATTATTTGGAATGGTATTTACTATTTTATTCCCGAATTTGTTCGGGAGACAAACTAAATATTTAGTTGTATTTCGCGAAGGCTATCTATTTTATCTATATACCTACTGTAATGTGTTTCGCACCTGTGTGACTATTGTAATTAACAAAATGTGTAAAAGCACATATAGGATGTATATAATATAAAAAACAAATACCTGTACCTGTGATTCTCACGTGTCTCTAATAAACTCACTTGTAAGGATAGAATTCCGTTTAAAGCCTTTGAAATAAAAGCAAGCCGAGCTTTATAATAATGATACGTAATTATACAACTCTTTCTTGAAAACTTTATCTGGTGTGTTTTGTCAGGGCGTTCGTAAAGATTTATGGTTTGTTTCTTCGAGGGATATTAAGCCATTCAGAGAAAAACGCATTAGGCCTTCAAATCCCGCTGCATACCTCAGGTCCCGGGCGGCAGGTAAACACAGAGGCCGCCGTGTGTAAACACTTGCACTTTATGCTGTGGTGAGTTACTAACCGTGGAGTGTTCGTTTTGAGGTGTCGGGGAGTAGTCTGTTCGATAAGGAAAATTCAACGATTAAATTCCCATTGGGGACACAATTGCACTTTAAGTTGTGGTGAGTTACTGTAAACTGTTAATTTTGAGGTGTTAGCCGTCCGATATGAAAAACACCACGATTTCACCCCATTTTCGATGTTTGTGACTATAGTCTATCCAGTAGCACAAAATAATCGATTTCATGAAATATTTCTTTAATTTTTGAAGTGGTGTTGAGGTTTTTGGTAATACTTTAATTTCATTAAATTTCAATGTGGTGATAATAATAGCAGTTGGCTAATTTTTATAGCTCATTTTTAGTGAAATATAATCTGAAGGGCGTTTAACCCAGGTATGAAAAGTGATATTGATGTATTGGGGAATTTACGCTGCACGATACGAAAAAACGATTTCATGACACGTTTGCACTTTCAGATGTGGTGAGCTTGGATATTAAATAATGACTTCTTAAACTGCACAGCTTTGATGAAGTTATTCGGAAATCCAGAACGGTGATTGGTGATTTTTTCCGGTTAACCCCGCCTACTATCAAAATCGCTTTCTGCGCATCGGCCATTCTGCGCATTCTCTTATTTGCCAAGTTCTACCGTAAAGTCTGAAGGCGTTGGGGACTATAGACATTAATAATGATAATAGTTATTTATTCCAGAAGGTATGCAGGGGTAGTGCAATGCAATACGTTCCATAAGTGGTAATAATACAAATAAAAATTAACAATATGTACGTAAAATACGAGGAAGACAAAAAAAGAAAAGAAAAACATAGCATTATACAAAAATTACGCCGTAAAATATGCTAAATGAGTTCATTCACTAGGAGAGAAAAGAAAAATCAACAAGCTTATGATGGATATTTTATGGTTTCCCGTCTCCAAGGGGTCATCGAAGGATACCCCATCTATCTAGCCGTATCGGTAATGATGGTATTCTTGGATTGGCGTACTCTGCACCATGGGCTTCCCATGCGGTGGCGGAGAAGTGCCCTGAATGAGTGCACTCGTCCTTCCAAGAACATTTCTGTAGCGCTGCAGTATCTCGGTAGATGGAATAGTTGGCGATATGCATTATTGTAGGTGACTTTTATCTTTTGCCATTGGGATGCAGTATAATGCACCCACAGTTCTGAGGTATACAGAGATGTGCAGAATTTGTTGAACAGCATTCTTTTAACGTTTGATTAACAACAATTTTTTTACACGAACCCTCCTTAAATATTTCACGAGATTGTTAGTAATATTTAAATAAACATTAGTATTTTTAACCAGTGGGATTTGCAATTTTAATTAATATGAGACGACGAACTGCCTGACAAATAAATAGTCCAAAGAGATTTTAATTATCCGCTGTTTTAATATAATTAAAGTAGGTGAGTGTTGGTTAACCGTACCTCCTTGTGTGCGATTATTACGGTTAACTAAATAATTTACGATATACATAAAACCAGTATTTAATCACCCAGTTAAAACGCAGCAAGAAATTAATACAATGCATGAAAAAGAACTCTGATTTGCAATAGATGGTAATTATTTATCAATGCCTTTTTAATGGGAGACGCCTAAGATTGTGCCATCAAAGCTAATTATTACCGTAATATAAACCCACACATTTGTTTTGAAACACTTCAATTTAATACAATAATCGACCGGTTTTCGAAGTGCCTCTCATTCAGAAATATATTAAGACTATATGTATTCCTGACGAAGGACGGGTGCTTTTGAAACTGGTCGATTATTATCTTAAATTGAAGTGGTTCAAAATAAACTTATGCGTTTATGTTATAATTATGGGAAGCCACAAAGTAAATGCTTTTTACGAATATGTACGGCCGAATATATGTATATATATTACGGCCTCCATGGTCGAGGGGTAAGGCTCTCGACTACGAATCCGAAGGTCGTAGGTTCAAATCCTGGCGTGCGCAAAAATGTTATTTAATTAATTTGTGCTGTCTCACAATTAATTCATTTAAAAATAATTTATAGTATATTTGCACACGCTCCAGGGTGGAAGATACTCACAGTATCGCCCTGGTGAAAGACCACCATTCAGAATTGAAACGTTGCTAGAAATGGCTTATAGCCGTGTTTGGTGACCAGGTCTGAATAGCTAGGAATTTCCCCACCTTCCTCTTCCACGTCTCCTTCCCGTCCCCAATACCTTCAGACTCACAACATTCCCCAATTGTGGATGCCATAGTCTCACTGGCTCCAGGCGGTTGGGAGCATTTGGGACTATTGTGCGGTATTCGATAAAAAAAAAGATTATTTTTATAGCGCCGTTTTCGTTAGAAAATCACCTCAAAGGTACTTTACAACATAATTTATCTAACCTATACCTTATCACTTAGACTTATATATGATAATTTACATATTAGATTAATTACTAATGGCTTACAGCTTAGATTTATAACTAGAAAATACCTAATTCAGACTTATAATTGGTGACTTACATCTAAGACTTATATAGCTAGCGACTTACAACTTAGACCTCTAGCCAGTGACTTAAAACTAGTGACAGAGGCTTACAACTAACATATTTAAATTTTAGAATAAATTATACACAAAATGTTACTATATAGAAAATCAGAACATAACCTGATATTGAACAGCAGTGGGCGGAGTATGTACTCGTATGTGATACGAGTATATATGTATATGTATAATTATTACTCTTTATCACCTGTACAATGAACATTAAAGTCACCTGACTCACAGTAACTATTATGCAGTTTCTTTGCAGAGGATGGAAGGCCTCACAAAGTTGTCCTTGGTTCATCCGTATTCACAAACACGCGTTATCAAGGACAAATTTGATTTCCACAATCTTGTCACATCTTTCTGAAACGACCCTGAATTCATTTTCCATAGACGTAAGTATCTTAATATATTTATTAACCCGACGTTACTTTCTTCGTCCATCCGCTCTATGAATCCTTTCTTAAACTAATTTATTACCTACGCTTAAATCATCCTTGCAGCACAGAAGCATCCTCTCATGCGTAATACGGTTCATCTATGTGGATTAACTACAAACACGCCCCAGGGATGTGATTTCTAATATTTTTGTCTAATTTAGGTACTTAATAATATTAAAAAACAGTCTTGTAATAAATAATCGAATGTATGAAACAATTATTAATACATAGCACTTAGTAGATAATAACGAAATTGGATAATTTTTGTAATTTAATTTGGTGAATCAATCACCATTATTAAATCAATAATAATTACTTTGTTTAAAACCACTGTATTTAATATGTAAATATCTACATGTTTCAGGAGAAAAGCTCCCCCCTTCAGGAAAAACAATTTACTTACTAAAAATGATGACAAGCAGGGACAAACAATAAGAAAAGAGAACAAATTAAAAACACAAACAAAAATTAAAAATAAGTGATGAAAGTCGGTAAGTGATTAATTAAAAACGGAAAAATAATTGAAAAATACAAAAAATATTAAAAGAAAAATGAAAAATTTTGAATTTGAATTTAAAAAAAGACGTATTTTTTATTATTATAAGTAAAATAAATAATACATCAAGGCATACAAATCATAAATAACCATCGAATGGCGTGTGCTTTTTAATATTCTAATATTACTTTTCAAACAAAAAATTGTTTTTATTTTTTTATTAACAGTTTCATACTCAGACTCCAATGTAGATTATTCCAAGAATAAGAGAATATAATCTTTATTACTAATGCATTTGTGGAATAGTTACACAATTTTTTAGGTTCCCACCTTCACGTTGAAAGTTACCTGTAATTTGTGAGGTATTTTACCTGTGGACCTGTCGGCCTCATAAGTCACACACCTGCACCGGCCCATAAAATAAGTACCAGTCCTTCTAAGTAATTTTATTTTGGGCTCAACGCGTCCACAGACATAGAGGACATAAAGGATAATCCCCGAATGACCTTACCGGGCCATATCCACAGAAAAATATTTCTTCTAGGAAGGCTTTAATCATTAGCATAGAATTCTCAGGTTAACGATTAACCTATCGCGAGAATTTTTAATAGGAATCAATACACGTGGTGTTCAGGTGTTGACGGGGTAAAATAAAATTATTGTTTTGGGATTGTCCGTCTTGCTGTTTAGCTTAGGAAATAATTTACTTTTCGTAGAATTGTTTATTTTGTTTCTGTATTTAACACCTTACATAAATGTAATACTATATTACGGATTATAGCGGGGAATGATGAATACTTGAAGCAGGTCGATGAGTTTGTATGTTTGGAAAGTATGTTTACGAAAGATTGATAAGGATATTGAAAGATGGGTGAATGCAGGAAATTTCAATAACTGAACGCGGTTGAGGCTAACAAAAAATATCTAAGTGAAGTTAGCAGTCCACAATGGAGTACTGATACCAACCCTGATGCATGGCAGTGAGGCATGGAACTGGCAGAGGAAGGATGAAAGTAGACCGAATGCTGTAGAAATGAGATCTCTGTGACGAATGTGTACTAAAACTATGTATACTCCGGTGAAAAATGTTGAGATTCGTAAATAATGCAAGGCTGATGTAAGCGCAAGGACTAATGAGTAAGATTAAGAAAGGGACGCTTATATGGTTTGGGCATATACGAAGCAAATATGAATGGAAGAAGAATTCGGGGACGCCCTGAGAAGACATGGCACGATTAAGTGAATCAAAAAGAAACTAAAATGTTTATAAAAATACATTTTTAGCACTTACAGACCTACCCTTATTAATTACCATTTAAACAATGTTGTTAATTAAATATAATAAATATCATTAATTTCAGAAGTCAGAATAGCTTGGAGAGTGTATGAGACGATGTGAGAATGTGAATGAAGCAAGAAGTGTATGCCAAGATCGAATTGTTTGGCGGTCCGTCCTCTCCGTATACCCCTGCGGAAAACAGCGTGATGGTTAGTTAGTTAATGTTTGTATAAAAGTGGATTTATCATATTTTTGCAATTCCTCTCAAGCGACCCAGATTTACAGCGGGAATAATTCATTTTTCCCCCGCATTGTGTGAACATTTTATCAACTAACCATCACGCCATAACTCGGTCTTGGTACCAGACTCTTGCTTGATTTACATTCATACAGGTCCCATACGTTCTCTTCTGCTAACATTACCTTTTTCATTTATCTGATTAGCTTGATCGTACCGTGTTGTAAAAATAAAACAATGATTACTGAATCCCTTTATGTGAGATAGAACAGTATGAAGAGCATCATGGTAGGAACAAAATGATTATTATAATATCAGAGGTCATCTCGTTCCAGTATGGATGATGGGGTGGGTAGGACTTTAAGGGTTCTCAAATTGCTTAGGCGAAGAAAGAGCCAATTTTAGGAGTGGAAGATACTTCAAGCATCGCCCAGAAGAAAGACCATGATTCAGAATCGAAAAGTTGTTTTAAATGGCTTTAGTCATGTTTGGCGACCAGATCTGAATAGCTAGGTACTTCGTCTTCCCTATCTCCTTCCCCTCCCCACTACCTTCAGCATCAAAACAGACCCTGATTGTGGATGTCAGTCCCACTGCCTCCAGACGGCTGGGGGCAGTTGGGACTTTTGACAAAACGAAAAATTAACAGATAAGCAGATATTTACGTATATTATATAGCAGATTTTATATATATTATAAGCAGATATTTATATATATTAGAATGATCCGTTTTTCTCGGAAATTAATAAGGGCATTGGTAATAAAAATGAAAACATTTTATGAGTTTCATTATAAGTACCTATATAATGTAAACAGATCGTCTGTAAGTGGCTTCGCCACAGTTTGGTAGTGCTTTCGGAAGGCGAAATAGCTCTGACGGGTAATAATAATTACTAACGTTTTTTAAAATAAAATAATAATGTTATATTAGTAAAGTTTTATAGTTAAAAAATGCGTTTTTCTTCAGTATTTTAATGATTTACCCGAAACAACAGCTCGGTGGTCTATTTAATACATGTTGTCGCTAGGTATTTAATACAGCTTTCCGTCTTGGAATTAATTAACTTTCCTTAGCTGCCGCAGTGCTGAAGGTGTTGGAGGTTTTCGTGTGAATATTGTGCGGCGGCTGCAGGTGTTGATACAACAATTACTCAAGCCGGTTTTTAAGTTCAGTTATCACAGCGATTGAACGCTTTATGCTTCGAGTACACGCGCGTTACTTTGGTTGTAAAAATTATATTGCATTTTACGAGATATGTGATGAGAAAGTTGATTTTCAAAATATGTGCATTTTTTCACAAATTATTTATTATTCGTAAGTAGTAAACACGACCCCTTTAAAGGTAAAAGTAATGAGTAGGTATTTACTTGACTTAATTGGTGTCTAAATTCGTCAGAGATTTGAAATTAATAATTTGGAACTAACAATATGAAATATTTTTTGGTATTATTTGATATTATGGTTCGAGGTGAAAATAGTTTCATTGACCTATCAATTCCAGACAGAAAAACAATGCTAATTTTATGACACCAGAGCTCACATTTCAAGATTTGTCTAAAAACTTTTTTTTGCGAATTTATTTATTTATTTTTTTAAACAACTGTTTCTTAGTCAAATGATTGTAATTTTTTTTAAATTTCATTTATCTATAAAAGACATAATTACATATGGGTGATGTTACTGTGCCTATCTCGCTAGGGAATATTGTGTTGAGAGCAGGTGTAGTTTACAGTTTACGTCATAATATTATAATAAAAAGACTAAAAAAAATTATTTTGTTTGTAAGTTTTATTTATTATGTACTTTTGCTATTTTTTATTTATTAAATTCGCTACCGGTTTCGACACAACCGTGCCATTGACGAGCGAATTTAATAAATCAAAAAAAGCAAAAGTCCATAATAAATAAAACTTACAAACAAAATATCTAGAAATTGCTATATTGTGAATGCCGAAAAAATACAAGAAATTAAAAAAAAATCAATTTACATTTTACCATTACAACATAATATTGTACCATTACAACATAATATTGTACCATTACAACATAATATTGTACCATGATCACATAATGCACAGTGTACAATATAATATATATTTTTAAATCAATTGACATTGTACCATTACAGAATAGTATTGTACCTTTACCAAGTTTGATTTAACAACGTAGGTAGGTACCAAACTACATACATTATGAATTCTACTTGATAGGAAGAATAACAAGTAAATTACGCTGGTCTAGTTTTTGCCACAGAAGCGGTTAATATATTGTATCACTGTATACGAAACATTACGATGATTTCTTAAGGTGAGAAACTGGAAAGTGGTTATTTGTTGTATACTAGACAAATGACAAAGAATGAAGGTAGTAAATTTTATTTTCCCGCTTTAACTCTCTGTAAACATCGAAGGTGAAGAATACAAATGAGAGAATGTAACTAGGTATTGACTTTTGGAGGGAATGAATACATTATTATTGCCTTAGCGGCACGAACAAAACATTATATATGTTGTACAATAAAAAAAATATTACGATTCCGTCCGAAGCGCGACGTTTCAGTCGCGCATTATGAAACGAGAAAAAACAACAGGCGATTTGCATTTCAATAATCCGTTCGGCCTACCATGGGAAAAAATCCAGGCAGAAGCATTCCACAATACACGGAGTCAATTCAAAAAACACAATCGAACTCGGAACAGGTAGTTTCCCCCCGCTCTCCCCAGACGTCACAATGCCACCTTCTTATTGGCTGAGACGGCGCCTCCGAACGCCCTGGCGTTTAGATCCGGCGCTCCGATAGGTCCGCCAATCGGTGGAGGGGGGACTGGCGCGAGGCTATATAAGCGCCGAGTGTGCGCCTAGCACGTCATTCATCAGTTGACTGCCGAGTCGTGTGCTCCTGTGAAACTCGCCTCGCTTACTAGATTGCGATATTATTGATCTGTCAGTTGAGACAATATCGACTCGCGCGATTTCGTGATTATTTTGCTCCGCTTGTGTTTGTGAGAAGTGTCGAGTGACTTATTTTTTAAACCCTATTACAAAGAAGATTATTTTGAAAATGAAGGCTATAACAGCAGTGTGCGCTACCGGAGCCGTGCCCCCGATCTCGTCTGGCCGAGTCCAGAGGGCCAGGGGCGGAGAGAATGCAGAGATCCAGATGTATCTGTCGAAGCTACAGGATCTAGTGCCGTTCATGCCAAAGAATAGGAAGATCTCAAAGTTGGAAGTGATCCAGCATGTTATAGACTATATCTGCGAGTTGCAGACCGCCCTGGAGACCCATCCCGCCGCGGGGGCCTTCGACGCGGCTTCGGTGTTGGGGCCCGTAGCAGCCATGGCCCCCCGGAGACCCTTGGGCCCCCTGCCTCAGCTCAACTCCATGCTCTCCGCAGCCCCCGCGCCCATGTCACCTCCCACACCACACAATACATACACGGTAAGCATCTAAATATATTAAATAAATAACATTTTTTCTAAAATTGTCTAAAACCTAAATATTATAACGATTTTCCTGTCTGTTCCCAAATATCGCAACATTTCACTCACCTTGTAATTTTTTAAAACAATTTCATTTAAAAGTCAAATCATGTTTTTAAAAAACATCCTGCAACGCAAATCAATACGTCCCGAAAAGCAATTAGCCGTGATGGGTTGCCCAAGATCACCGGATGACCTAACGTGTTTTTCTCGCAATCCGGTCCACTGACATCTCGCGGATGACGTATCACGCTTTGGTCCGCAATCTTTGCACCTGCGGAGATGACGAAAACCGAAAATCACGCTCTCGGCTCCTCCGCCGCCGACACCTGAGATTCTCTATTCCGCCCGCCTAAAAAATCGTTTCGAAAGTGGAAAGTACCCGCATACTGTTGATTTTGTCACTTGCACAAAAAATGTACTCATTTCAGCACAAATAATTACTCGCCTTGCTCTGTATTCTCCATCACCTCTATCAATTTAAAATAACACGATCATTTTGTTTGTCGTTAACTGGGTTATCATAAAAAAACTAACTGTTGTTTTTAGTGCGCAAAATGTTGCTTTTGCTTTTCAAAAAAACGTTTTAAATAATGTTTTTACTTTACTTCAGCAGAATTCTATGTGTGTGTTGTTTTTATTTTACATTATTTTTTTCGGTATCAACCATTTAAAGACTAAAAAACGCCTTTATGTTAGTTTTAATTCTCCCCAACTGAGTATTTACAAATATTGAAAATCTGATCAACAAACATTTTTTTTCTAAACATCTGTCATGCAATAATTTTTCGTATCGCTCTCTTCGAAACTCAGAAATAAAACGCTATAGGAATAACCTTTTTTTAAATTCAACAATCTATCATGGTCGATTATAACAATTAAATTACACAAATCAATCCGACCCTGCGTTCAATCTAGAGTTGGCGCCTCCGACTACTTACTGATCACTATAGTAAAAAACAACATCAATATGGAGTTGCTCATGTATGGGTGAATTCCTCCCACTCAGATGGGCACACACACCATTACACTATCATATCATCGCAGCCATCCAAGGCGTGTTTGTTTTCAATGCTATCCATCGGCCTCCCGGGTAATTACCGTGGACACCTGCGCTGCTTTATTTAACAGCATTTAAATACGACCAAAGGGAAGAACGATAATCACACAGCACACGGCGTTAAGAGAAAATCATCTTGTAACAAAAGCCCACCCTCATTGAAACTATGGAACTAAAGATATTAGCCTACTCTCATGCTCGATTCGGGTTTTTCGGTAATGAATTAATATCAAGTTTCCTTCTAGGGCTTTGGACTTGCAGTCTTATGATACGAGAATGGTCTTTCTTTATTGCTTACGCTTCATTATAATATTTATGATTCGAGGGTCTTAAGTTATTCGAATTGTTTTTGAGTTGTTTAACGATGGCGAGGTTTATTAAGAACTTCACCTTACTTCCACTTAAAATAAGTGTTTGCTCATTTCTCATTAATGCTCTCAATAAAGCAAAGTGATGTCTGCATTTCAAAAGACAGAACATGGTGATTGCGGCGCATTTTGAAGAGACGTGAATTAACTGCCTACTTAAAATGCTTATGCGACTCGGCGTATCATAATGAACAGCATCTCCCTTTTCCCCGTGGCCCAAGCTGGTCGGTTGACCCAATCTTTTCCCTTTTTGTCGTTTTTATCTTAATTGCCAGAACCGTTGAGTTATCCAGCCGGGCCCGATTGCCTGTGGGAGCGAATCACGCGGAACACCGGTCATTACAGAATTTGTAAAAGCTCGATAAGAAAATTGCCACGGTTAAGTGCCTTTGGGTGGCTTGTTGCGAAATGTCTCATTAGCAAATCGATTGTTGGGTGATATAAATATCACGATTTTTTAAAGCATGGCGTACCTGATTTACTTGTTTTGTCACGGTTTATTGTATTTCATTGCATATTTTTAACGTCAGAATGGATGAATTGTTTTCAGAATTAAGATTCATTGGGTCGATGAACTTTTAGTTTGAAATGAGAGTACAGTGTGGTTTTAAATTAAATAAACGCATTACTTTAAGGATGAGCGAGTGTAATGTCCACAGGTGGCACCCTGGACCGAACTGGCCGCAAGTGCAGCATGGCGGTCAAACCCACGCTATTCTCGTGGTCATCAATCCTGGCATTAAATAATAATCTCCTCTAACAGAGCTGGTAAATGATAAACAGTCCTGTCCCAGCGCTCTCAGCATCCATTGTAATAATGTATCCGCTCCGCTCTAACGAGAAAACAGGTGTCGGGGAATTTTCAGTAGTCACTAATGTGGGGAAATAAATCTGGATACCAATTTATGAAACAACCGATGCAAATGCTCTTGTTCTCTCCTTTAGTGATATTGTGGGAATGTTTTCTTCTCTGTACAGATTTACTGCAACAGCTGTGTCGTGATTCCTTCGCGGCTCATCTGCGGAGTTATTCCAAACTGCGGAACAACTGTGTCCTATTTGTGTATTGTCAAGAATGGCTCCAACCAACATTCGTCTTGCATTAAAACATCTGTTGATTGTTGAAAAAACAATTCCCCGCCATCACTCACCCAGAAGTTGCAGGAATGATAATCAATAATCAGATGACTTCATTAGCAGATGCATGACTTTAGATGTTTCACAGTCTGAATTGTTTGAGAATAAAATACCATTTAAATGGTGGTTTGTTTTAGCGTGTGTCGTGTCATGCCGGCATTTGCTTTTCGAAAAGTTTCCATCCCAATTTTATCTCGAACCGCTTTTCGATTTACTTTTTTAGTTCTCGTCCGCCATAAATCCTCCCAGCAAGAATGCAGTGACTGGCGAGTCCCAGTCTCACGAGAGGCCTGCGCGGTAGGATGGTAGGAAGGTAGCTGCAGGTGTTCAGCCGCGGAATTTATGATCGGAGAGGTCCGCGCAGGGCTCGCGGTGGGATAGCACTAACTTGTGCCAGATCCGCTCGGGATCGAAGATTTTTCATCTAATTAAGAGCGATTTATCATAATTCCGCCGGCAGCGGTCGAGCCCGTCGCAAATCGCCTCTCACCGACAGGAATTAATAACGAAACACATTTGAGCCGCGAATAACGCGCGAAGTCTAGCGCAGCCGTGATAATTGACTAACGTTCTCTCGAAATAATTTTAAATGAATAAGTGGAAATCTCTGTAATTTGTTGCCAGTCGTCACTGTAAATCATAAGTTATTTTCCAGGGAGGCATCTTTAATTTGCCGTATTTACGTGTTTCCTTCACCTGTTTCCCGCGTCGGGCCAGAGATCAAAGTGATTGGGCTTAACCTGTGACATGTTCGCGACAACTGGCGTCCCGACGCCGAGCGACGCCGCTCTCCGTGAAATATGGTAGACGCGGCGTGCTGTCTGCCCTGTCCGCCTGTCTGCCCGTCTGCTCCAATAGTCAACAATAATTTCTGCACGTCATCTCGTGGTAAAGAAAGTACACAACGGGGCAGAGAAAATGCAATGAGCATCATTTTCTCTAAATTGCCTCTCCAAATGCATCTGCTTTTATTCGTCAAGCGTCCTAGTTGGCTACTTCCAAATCCCTGCAACTTCAGATGAAATATTTCGTCAACAATAACAACAAACATCAATTTAATATAAACAAGTTCTATTTTTAAATTTGTAAAGGTAAAAAACACCATTGATCGATTATAATAATAGAAGAATAATCATTATTGTATCCAAGGTTAGAATGACTCGGCAGCCTGGGATCCGAATAAATGAATAGAGTATTAGCTCTGGCGCCGCCGAGTAACTGGTATTAATGGCTGTTCACGGATTCTAAGATGATTATTACTGGGAGCAAGTGGCAGTGCTGGTAGCTCGGTCGTGCTCTCACCCGAGTTGGAAAATTCATAATTCATGATATTAACATATTCCACGACCCGTGGAATCTTTCCGGACACCGGCTGAATGCTGCTAATTAAGAAAACAAATCGCTAGTTCGTGATTTATCCCACCGGCATTTCCGTATGGTTTAATTTAGTACGGTTATTAAAAAATGTAGCGATGCTTTACCAGTACGAGAAAATGTGAGCATGTCGCGTGTAGATATATTTTTAGACATTATCGGAACGAGAAAGGTATTGGAGATGAAGGTAGGATCTCATACCTGGCCCACCTTTGAATCGTCAAACAATTCAGCCGCTCACACATGTGTTCACACACTCTATTGAACTCTTATATTTAGCATAAGGAGAATATCTCCCTAGTCCGGGAGACATGCCCACATCCAGAGCTAGAGCCAGATACGAGAATGCCAGAGAAGGAATGATGGGACACACGTGTTCACTGTTCATATCGCCAGTATTGCGGGACAGTCTTTGTTCGCCGGGAACAATGATAGCTTCTCTCTTTCTCGCCACGTCTCCGCGAGAGACGAGATGAGAGAGACGCTGGCTGCGGCGAGAGTGAATAATGATTACCAAGGTAAACAGCTATGCATCTCTGCGCCTGCGCGGACATTTCTAAGAACAGTTTCTTTCGACTTTTAAATTTGATCAGCCCACTTCCGTTACTTTGACTGTTGAAAGATTAAAAGACTCGCATTCCGATAGAAAGCCGGCAGATTCAATATGATTGATGAAATACGTTTGAAGCGTTTACTATGGGTATTTAAACATTTCTACCGACTTGAATGATTACTTGGGTAACTTGATTACACGTCCGAGCGTGACTGGAGACTGGCTGATGGAATTGTCTAATCGTGAAATTAATGACCGGTGCAATATGGCCGAAGAAAGTGAAATTTAATGAGAAATGAATGGCCGCATGTAACGCTTATTCCACGATGATAACAGCTTCCGATGTGTAATCTCACCCAGCTGTACTTCTATTAAATCGCGGCGAGTACGTTCCTATCTATTTCGGTCCGTTAAATCGTGGCATGAAATTAATGTCAAATATAATAGAAAACCTGTTCGGCGGTGACATTGCCTGTAGGCAACCACAAATGTCCACACTAGGCAAGGCCGTTCGAAGAACGTTAAACCGTATTCGATGACCACATTGTACGTACGGGCATATATAAATTATGATCTGTGGATACATAAAATACTATATCATTATAAACATGTTATTCGTGCCTTTTTACATATAATAATTTATTCAAACGGCGTTGCTATTTTCTCCGCGAATGTCTTGAATAAATTAAGGCGATGATTTGGCTTAGGAATTTGTGTATAATTAGGGTAACGCAGCGGACTCGAGAATCACGATCTCCGTGAGCGGAGGCTGAGGTAATCTCACTTTAGCGGGAACCAGGCAACTTCACATTACTGTGAGATGTCCATAGTAACCCGCGGGTTGGGATGTTGCGATCGAGATGTTTCAACTCCATTAAAAGTTAATGTTAAATTACGTAATTACATTGCAACGAGGATGTACTCATTACAGGCAGTTTTCACCGATTTCTCACGATTCACACTCTGATACATCGTTTTATGCAGTATTACGACATTCTAGAAGAAGTCGGTTTCACGCAGTAAGTGGTTCGTTCACGATTTTAAACTGGACGTCAGTCGAGATAAAATCTCAATTAAGTTCCTAACTTTACAAAGTTTTATGAATGTTGTCAACTTCCCACATACCTGAGATTTCTCACGATTCACACTCTGATACATCGTTTTATGCAGTATTACGACATTCTAGAAGAATTCGGTTTCACGCAGTAAGTGGTTCGTTCACGATTTTAAACTGGACGTCAGTCGAGATAAAATCTCAATTAAGTTCCTAACTTTACAAAGTTTTATGAATGTTGTCAACTTCCCACATACCTGAGATTTCGAGAATTGTTTCATTCAGCCGTGTGCCTACGGAACAATTGGGAAACCACCTTTTGTTACAAGTGGCAACTTATCACTCATTGTCGGTACATACAGTCCCGCGGGAGCAGACCCCAATGGTAATAATGCACTTATTATAATGTACGAGTATATATTCAATTAGACACTCGCGATGGGGCTGATAAATGGATCACTACATGGCGTTCAATGCAAACACGCTCAAATTAGATCGTATCGGGCCTATCTGCTGTGTTAATGATTTATCTTGTATCTAACTCCGAAATGTGTGTTGCATTTATTAGCAATCAGTTTCAAATGAACTTAGCTCCACGATACCTTCACATTTAGCTGCAGGAAGTGAAGCAATGGCTTGTTGCAAGCAAGCCAAAAGATTTTCTGACGAATGAATGTACCACCGGTTAAATGTCAATGTCGGAAGTTGTCAGCTGTAATACCAACTCTAAGGAGCTAAATTTCGCCGTAGCCTCGATTAAAACCGAACTAGGTGTATTAATTGCATACAAGGTCGTCGCAATTATTTTGCAATTACACCAGGTGCGAGTATCTTGCGATTGTTAAACGCGGATGCGGCTTGATTTCACAGTTTCGAAAGACCTTGAGGATTATTTGTTTAACCTCAATAGGCAATGCTCGGTTCGTAGTTTGTATTTACCAATCCATCTCAATAGACTCGTTCCTGGAACTAACCGCTCTGCCCCTACAAACTGAGAATTAGAAGTGGCAGTTGGTAATCTGGTAATGTTATGTTTGTCGAATCTCTTCAATTATATATTTTCTCCACTCTTCTTAAGTAACCGTTACTCGTAAATATTAAATGAATCTTAATTAATATTGAAAGATATGGGGGTTTCGTTGATCCATCAACCAATATTGTTACCCGCATCTGGTCGACAGCGTTTATCGGTATACTCGTAAGTGGTGGTTATTCAATTTCTGTCCAAAAGCCCTGGTAACTTAATGAGTGCGGCCTTACGGAGTTTGTGATGCACGGCGGGATAAGGTATGCGAACGATAATCCTTGTATGGGATTTGCCCACCTGACATTATTAAGGTAATGTGGCCGTTTGCCGCTTTAATCCACTCGGTGTTGTAACAAGCTAGTGGTGTAGCTCCGCGTGATCAAACATCTGTTCGGAATATTTATCTCGCGGCGGCTTGCAGTCGTGTCACATGACCGGAGAGATATTGTCAGCGAGTTGATCCGCCAACAGTTGTTGTTTGAGTCTATGAACACTGAACACAGAACACTGAACAGTTGGTTGGTTATACCGCCGCGAACTTTCGGCCAGGTGTTCGCTCGCTATACCCACTCGCATATAAAACCAAATCACGGAATCGCGTTGAAAGTACCCGATGGCATAAAAATCTGGTCGATGCATGAACATCTGGCTCGCTATTACTGTGGGGAAATGGGCGCTCTGTACCTCAATCTATACGCAGCCGGCCACTATCTCCGTGTGGGCTTTTTATTCTACGATCGGCTATTATTCCGTAGCGTTTACTAATAACATTTTCTCTTTAGGAGTAATTCAAAGCTCATTAAAAATATGAAATCGCCAAATGTCATAATTTATTTGACTTTTATCATCATTGACTACAAAGCAAAATTAGTCGTAAATATTATTTGAAGGAAACAGTCGGCTATAATTACGGTAGATGTATTAATGCCACCCTAAATACTTCACCACGTGCGCATTTATCAAAACTTCCCAAAAAAAGGTAGTTAACCGAGTTCACGGCATCATTTCTAACAAATGATTATTTCCTCAGTGCACGTGGCAATGTCAAAGAGGAATATATTTATCCTCTTGGCTTCCACACTCGGCGAGGGTGACAGACGCCCGAAATAGGGATGGACACATGGGCACTCCTCGGCCTGACTCCTTCCCGATTCCCGCCGGGATGCCTGGAATACCCGCAATACAAACCCAATCCCGCCTCGCATGTGTCCGCGCCCGCACGTGGTCGCACTGGTCGCGTCACTCCTCATTACGGTCAGACCGCGCTCACATCCGTGTTCATAGAATCGAAACTATTTGATGATACCCATATAAATACCCCAGCATCTCGTATAAATTGAACATCAGAGAACCGCACGTGTGCGCATCCATCGGCGATGAAACACTTTTGAAAGCTTTCCAAGTTTCTGAGAAGCATTTCATAGATACTGGCTACGATCGCAGAAGCTGTACCTAGTAGTGCGGTAGATCGCAGATGTTGATATTATTGGTAAACCGGGGCACCCCGGACGTTCATTACTTATATTCGATTGTCGGGCTCGGCGGATCGTTACTTTGTGTTGACGAGACAAGACAGCGCAGCTGCGTGACCCGGGGTCAGCCGGCGCCAGACCTTGGCTGCGATACGCCGCGAGACTCTACCTACTGAGACTGGGAGTACGCGGGCCGCTGGGTACAGCGAGCGGAGTACTGCCTCTTGCCTCTGCAGTCTGTACAGACACCAACGAGCACCGGTGCTGAGATAATACAATCACTATTATTACGCATTCCAGCAGATGTGTGAAATAAACCTTAACCCTGTTAGAATCGGATGTCATATTTAGCTTCCCAAGACTAAGGACTATGTATAACGCTCGGCAGAATGAATAAAGAAGTCGCAGATGACACAGGAAGACATGGTCCGATAAAGTGAATCATATGCTTGAGTAGGGTCATGTGGAGAATAGTTAGAAGAGAGTAGTACGTATCAAAGCGAATAAATAAGAGCTGTGTGTCATTTCCATTGTCTCCGGTATTCCTATTAAAAAATGACGTTATTAGTTAGTTAAATTAGAAAAGTCATAAGGTCAAGAAACGAAATTACTAGATTTAATACAAAATAAATATAGCTAAGCTAACATAATACCGGGCTCCCGAAGTAATGAGATTTCATTATCCTAGAATAAATTGAAGCTTTTCATTCTGCATACAAATTCGTTTGTTCCCCCCGTACACGTGGTATTGGGTACATATTACATTAATACCGTCAGATGTTCGGTGTTCAATCCCCGGGTGAGATGCCATGAATAGATCATCGCTGTTCCCAGAACACGTGCGAAATTATAAAACATCCCTTTGTAAGTGCACGTGTGGTCGAATATGGGCATCGCTTGTATAGCTGACTAAATCACACTAAAAGTATTTAGTAGTAAACCGTTGAATATGGTAACTTTTTGCGTAAAATCAGCTTTTTAAAACTTAGAACATACTCGAAACTTTATACTCATATCTTCAGAAAGTTGGATCTATAATTTGATAACAGTGTTGAAAGTCCCATTTTCAGAGCTGGCACATCGCACTTTTTATTTTACAGTATTGTACGTATATATATTTGTATCTGTTTTTTTAAGTTTTGTTGGTTTATCATTCAAGTTCAAACCTTTTTAAACCCCGCGACATCCGTTAATATGTAAACACCAATTATCATCGTTTATTTCATAATACCTGAGTAGAGTGGTACTTACGTGGTTAATTGTTGCCACAGTTTTCTAGTTTTGCTAAAATCTTTCTTGTAAAACCAATATTCCTGGATGATATTCACGAATGAGTCTCTAGTCATCGAATCTATTGTAGGAATGAATTCCTTAGCTCCTAAGCTCGATCGGTCTTGGTAATTCCTGATTAAACGGTCTCCAAATGGTGTTGATATGATACCCGTGGAACAATGGGCTATTGCCGGGAAGCCCCGCGCCCCCGAGCACCCCGGCCCGGGCCTCCCGCTCCAACTGCGCAGATGCGTCGCACAGATGTCCAGGATATCCCCATTATGTTCACTTAGTTCAGTTGACAAACCAAATTATCCAATACGGCCTGGCCTGAACAAAATCACATTTAATTTGCATCGCGTTGTGTAATCTGCTATTTTTCAAACAACTGTAGGGTATTTTTCCAAGATTGCGTGGTTATGTTTATACCTTGGTATTTTTTCCAGCATTCTGACAATGGAACGAATTCATCCGTGTAATAGCACAAGACGTTCATTGAAGGCTTTCTGAGAATGTTGTGAAGATTCGGGCAAACCTTGGGAAACGATACTCATTCAGTTTAGCACAATATCCCATAGATCCGTGAACAGTTATTGTGTGATCTCACGTGTGATTTTTTCAACTACTTTTTTCACACTAGCTTCCCTGTGTTCGTTCAGATCACACAATAAAGGGGCTCATTTAATATGGACATTTGTTTGATCAAACAAATTCGGGATGTCAATGAATAGGTTAAATGCAAAGGGGAACACCCTCTTGTCATTTCTTGCACCCGGGCCATTATGGGCTGATTATTTGATAGGAATCCTTATATTCATTTTAATCGAAGTTTTTATAAACGTGAAGGGCTCATCATTTCTATAAATTAATAAATGATTGGGATTGTTTTGAAAATCTCTGTTCTTGTCTTTATTATTGTTATCATTGTGTTTGTAAACAACAATTTACTAATGATTGTTTTTTCCTTTGTTACAGAACTCTGAAAAGACCTCACAACAAGACAGATCGCTCTCGTGTTGAACTCCAAATAAAGTAAAATAATTTATAGACCTCGTTTTAAAATATAAATCGCTTATATTTAAATCATCAAGTAAGGAGTGGATTTGGTCTGAAATCCAGAAACGAATCACCAGCGAAGAACTGAACAGGAGGGACCATCAATGGTCCAGAACTATTGAGATGATTGGAACAGCATTCATCGCAATCTTCCCGTCGTCTTCCTTGGGTCTCATCAGCATTTATCATCGCGTCTGTGATTGTGAAGTGGCATTCGCGTGTTTAGTTTAATATCATTTAATATTCGTGTATTGTTTCTCCTATAGCCGATCTCGTTTTTCGATAAACCTATAATTATAATGAAAGCATGTTGGAGGGGCTCCGGGTGCCCGCGTTGCTGAATGGTAAAAGCTGCGACTGGGAGGAATGAACGGGGTGTTTTGCTAGCAGTTAATCTCTGGGACAGTTGCAAACAATATAATATACTATTATGTATTAAGTTTGCCGAATTAGTTTATCGTATTGTTGTTTATCGTATTGTTGTTCCTTGGGCACTTTACTCTTGGGCATTTTATTATTTTTTTTCAATTGTATTATGCCGTATATTTGGTTGATTAACGACACTCGCCAAAGGACCATTATTGGAGGCGTGGAAATATTTTATTGTGTTGAATGTAACAGGAGATATGAAAGTATGAAGAGTTGGAAGGAAGGTTGTTGAATGTACCTGTTTCAAGTCGCAATGTTACTTGTTTTATATGGTTTATTATATGTATATTTTCATTTGCTTGGGTTTTTGATTTCCAAATTTGTAAAACAAAATGTTTAATAATATATTTGACTCATTTGAAAATAGTGCATTCAACCTGAACTGAAGATGTCACGTAATAGCCACACTTTATCAGTAGGGTGTACTAATAACAAAACGCTTTTAAACATTTTGTTCTGTGATTGTTTCTCTTTATTTGTTCTATAAAAATTAAATCCTCTATAAGTTTACTAGTTATAAGAAATGTACATATTGTAAGTAGAAGAGAATTTAATGATTTTAATGATTCATAATTTATGAAATTGCTTTAATTATGATTTAAAATCTTGTATTATAGAAAAAAAATATAAAAGAAAAAAAGTACTGCACACATCGTGTGTGCAAAACAAAATTCTCATATCAATCGAATTATTGTATTTGATGCGCAGTTTGAATCATTGAACTGGGAGATATATAAATTATATTGCACAACAACTATAAACTTGTCTTTTGTGTTCAATATACCTACATTCCCTACCAAATCCACATTTCCTAACGATGTTTTCAATAAATATAACTCCGAAGAAGACACTTCAATTATCTGATAAGTAAATAACACCTGAAAGTCGAGAACATATTTCACATTTTCGATACTAAGTTGGTGTAGAAAAATATCAAAAAATACCATTTTGAAGTTTTCAGGAAGTTCAAATACACATACAAGATATCAGATATGAAATAACTAGTCCCATTTTTATACATATTTCTCAATACATACGTCCGCCTTTTCAATAAGCAAAACTGAGCTAATGCTCACTTAAGTGACAATTTACGATTACTAGAAAACTTAGTTAATTTTAGGTAATCACACTCCATTCAATTTAGAGAAAAAAATCTTTGAAACGTGGAGAACCGTAATTAACAAGAAAAGGCAATAAATTGGTAGGAAGAAGAAAGGGGTGCCAATAGAAAATATGATTCCCGAATGAATAGAACAAGTCGGGGATGCCCCAGGAAGACATGGCACGACCAACTTGAACAAATACTGAGGTTGGATCATTTCTAGAAATTGTTAGGAGGAAGAAAAGGGTGCCAATAGAAAACATGATGCCAGAATGAATAGAACAAATCGGGGATGCCCCAGGAAGACATGGCACGACCAACTTGAACAAATATTGGGGTTGGATCATTTCTAGAAATTGGTAGGAGGAAGAAAGGGGTGCCAATAGAAAACATGATGCCAGAATGAATAGAACAAGTCGGGGATGCCCCAGGAAGACATGGCACGACCAACTTGAACAAATACTGGGGTTGGATCATTTCTAGAAATTGTTAGGAGGAAGAAAGGGGTGCCAATAGAAAACATGATGCCAGAATGAATAGAACAAGTCGGGGATTTTCTATTATGATTTTTTTTCATATGAAGCGGTAACTTGGTGATGTGACATTATAATTTTAAAAAAAAATACAATAACATTAAAAAATAATAATATGATGCCCGAAAGAATGGAACAAGTCGGGGATGGCTCAGAAAGACATGGCACGACCAACTTGAACAAATAATGGGGTTGGATCATTTCTAGAGTTGGCGTAACGATTCCTGACAATTAAACACTTTGTTATCCTGCTTAGATTGAAGAAATAAAAAAAAATATGCCTGAGGTATGTCATGTCAAGAGTCGGAACATCAGAAGAGGGGTATGTATGAAACGATGTGTGAATGTGATTGGAGTAAGGCGTGTCTGCCGAGACAAAGTCGTATTTATTTATTTCATAATGTTTTGCAAAAAGTGTGACCTTACTGGGGTACCCCGTTCTAAGGTCACATTGTACATGATTTTATGTTTGGATTATAAATTAGGTCAAGTTTTTTTTAAGTTTATTAATTTTTTAAGCTAGTTTTCGTAATTACGTTAAAATATTACTAAATGAATAAAAATTCTAAAATTTAGGAGAAAACATACCGTGACCGTTAAACTCTGTTCGGTTGCAACATCATATATATGTATTCTTCCTTCCCGTGTCCATAGTTGATAACTTAATACTTCTTTTGAAATCCGTTAATTTGGAATGGTTTTTATTGCTAGAGGGAGGATGTTGATACTTTTATAGAGAAATATTGCAAATTTCTTTGTCAAAGAGTTGTTTTAGTTGTAGGTTGGTGGAATGTACGTTGTAATGAAGATCTTGTTAATCGACCCGGTATGGCACCTAGCCTGTGAGGAAATGCGTGATGGCCAGTTAGTTAACTAACTAACTAACCATCACGCCGTTTCCTCGCTTGGGTAGGCAGTGAGGACGGACCGCCAAACAACTCGATCTTGACATACACTTCTTGCTTCATTCACATTCATACATCGTCTCATACATTCTCTTTTATTATTCCGACTTCTGACATGGCCCGACTCAATAATAACAATAACAATGGATGATTTGTATAGCGCCGTTTTTTGTGAAAAATCACCTCAAGGGCGCTGTACAAATATTACTTCCTATTCTTTATCTAATTATGTACAAACAGATACAGAAAAAATATTTGATTAACTTTATCGTGCCATGTCTTCCTCGGGCGTCCCCGGCTTCTTCTTCCGTCCACATTCGCGTTATACTTTATTCTTACACCCCCTCCTTCGTTCATTCGCTCCAAATGCCCAAACCATCTTAGCGTCCCTTTCTTAATCTTACTAATTACGCTTACATTAGCCTTGCATTCTTTACGAATTTTACAATTTTTCACACGATCATACATGGTTTTACCACACATTCTTGTCTTAGAGATCTCATTTCTACGGCATTCAGTTTACTATCATCCTTCCTCTGCCAATTCCTATGCCTCACTTGATGTATGGCAGTGAGGCCTGGAACCATACGTGGGCCAGTTAGTTAACTAGTTAAAACTACTGCAAAACTTCAGATCAAGCTTATAATAACAAAGCAGAGGAATACGATTATTACTATATATTATATATTGTTGTATTTTACACAGGTAAGCAACCATAGTGCAACATATTCTTTAAAACATATTGCGACTTTTTTAATAACATAAACCACAAGGCATTAACATAATATCGCAATGGATGCCATTAACTTCTGCCTTACTGGCGTTAGGCGTCATCTGCTGTCCAAATTCAAATTTTAATGTAGATCGCCCGAGGAGTATAGCGTCACCTAGTGTTTCCGAAACGACAAATTATACCCTTTCAAAAGCAGTTTTAGTCACGGTTTCAAATACGGGATTACCATATTTTTCCACGGTAGGTGCGAGTGAAAAGGTAGATTCTATCGTCATGCGAGTACAATTTAGCTCGAATGAACAGCTATTTTACTAAAATGGTTTATCAGGGACATAAAAGATTTCATAAAATTAATTATGAAAATAAAAGCCCGTTTTTCTTTATTATTTTATGCTACTTGGCTTTGCCGGATTTTAAAAACACTTTTATTTATATAAAGTACTTCAATAACATGGATCAAACGTCCGGTTCGAATGAATATTAGGTAAACAGATATTTAATATTTGCAATATGAACTTTTTTAAGTAAAAAATATTTGTAATTTTTTTCCACTTAATTTCGAAAAATAAGTGGAAAAGGTTACATAGGTTTTTTAATCAAAAAAATCATATTAAAATTGTACCGTGAATTAACAGTTTATAAATTAGAAATAATAAAAATTAGTAGTTAATCTATCATGACAGCCTCCGTGGATGAGTGGTTACGATCTTTTGCTACGAATCTGGAGGTCACGGGATCAAATCTCGTGTGCGAGTAAATTCTATTTGATTTATTTGTGTTATATCACAATTTATTGATTTGAAATCATGCATGGAGGCACGTGCCAGAGTGTTAAATACTAGATACTTTCAGTATCGCCCTGGTGAAAGACCAGCATTCAAAATCGAAACGTTGCTTGAAATGGCTTTAGACGTATTTGGTGACCAGATCTGAATAGCCAGGTACTTCCCCACATTCTTTTTATCCATTTCCTCTCCCTCCTCACTGCCCTCAGACTCACAAATTACTCCAATTGGGGATCTGATGTTCTCACTGGCTCCAGACGGTTGGGAGCAGCTGGGACTCTTAATAATAATAATAATAATTGGATGATTTGGATAGCGTCGTTTTTGTGAAAAATCACCTCAAGGGCGCTATGCAAATATTACTTCATATTCTTTATCTAATTATGTACAAACCTATACAGAAAAACATGCTTACCTGACAGGTCGCTTCAGATGAACACAATTATATTAGAAAATTTATGTATAGAAATGAAAGTTTTACAGTTGCTATTTTATCCTCCTTTTCTATTGATCTTATGTGATAATCACAACAAAATAAGTCCGTTGGATTCTTCTTGCTCAACTTTGGTTTTGTCGTTAGTGGGTATGAGCCACCTTCCTATGTTTTGAAATATACCAATTTTAAGTCTTTGCTTCATCTGTGCTGCGGTCTTCCTGATAGCTGTTTTTCTTCTTGTCTCCTGTTTAATAGGGTTACCATTGCCAATCAATAAATCCCAAGACTATCACATGTATTTAATGTGTGTTACAAATTATTGTAGACGTTGGTCCAAGTAGATTTTATAAAATTTTCCAAAATGCCAATAATTTAGCTAATAAGTATTATTACTAGGAGGACATAGGCTTAAGGCTGACTCGCTTTCTTCCAACTTGACCACCTTCAAGAATGTATTAACAATACACGCACTAACAGGAATTACTGCAACAAGGAGTGGCGTTTAATCGAGTAATTTATGAATATTATTATAATATGTAAATTATTCCGCTCAAGTAGTTAAGTGAGTCACGTGCTTCGATGACATGTCGCCAAAGGCACGTTTTCCACTTAATAATACGTATATTAGTATAAGTAACCTATCAGGTACTGAAATAAGTACTTTATATTTTCCGGAATACGTCAATAGTCTACATCAATATCAGCCCACGCCCCGATAAGTCAGTAAGCTAGGATGCAAGTTAACAGGAGAATGAATATTTAGCGCAGACGGATCGGGTTTCTATTGACAAGACATATGAAATTGATATTAAAATCGTGGAAGTTGCGAGATTTTCCTCACAAGACTGACTTGAGGAAATCGATCAGATTGAACTCTACGTGTGCAGAACTGCAGTGAATATAGTAAAATTACCTTTGAACATAATTTATAAAGTTTAGTCGATTATATTATTAAATAAATTAATTGAAAATTACTTTGTAGTCACCATTTTACTTTTTTTAAATATGAATACCGCACAAGAGTCCCAACTGCTACCCACCGTCTGGAGCCAGTGAGACTATGGCATTCCCAATTGGGGAATGTTGTGAAGCTGAAGGTATTGGGGAGGGGAAGGAGAAGGGGAATGGAAGAAAGGTAGGAAATACCTGGCTATTCAGATCTGGTCACCAAACACGGCTAAAAGCCATTTCAAGCAACCTTTCAATTCTGAATGGTGGTATTTCACCAGAGTGATACTGAGAGTATCTTATCTATATATATATATCAATAGAGTGGAAGATATATATATATATATATATATGTCAACATATTTCGAAAGCGAAGCTTTCTTCATCAGGACGTACCGAATATTAAAAGATAATAATGACAAGCAGATAAATGATAAACATAGAATACAATAATGTAAGAATAGACAAATTATAAACAAAAACAAAAATTGATTAAACTAGGTAAGTAATTAATCAAAAATGTTAATAAAAAAAATTTATAAATCATTGAAATGCATATGTATATCCTGGACCTTCGCTCTATGCTAACTGAGCTATGGCTACCCGAATCCAGCCCGTCATTTTTATCGGTATCATACATCGACTTCTAAGAACTGTCAATATCATCCTTAATTAATTCCCACATATTTGTTTGTACATAATTAGATAAAGAATTGAAAGTAATATTTGTACAGCGCCCTTGAGGTGATTTTTCACAAAAACGGCGCTATACAAATCATCCAATTATTATATTATTATTATATTTCTGGTATAGCGCGCAAGTCCCGGATAGATCATGAGGTCCTGGGTTGGAATCCCAATTGCTACCATTATCTTTATCTTTTCTGTGTCTTTTCGATTTCGTGTTTCGATTTGCGAGTTGTTAATACCATGGTATTATCTTCAATGACTAAAAATATATTACAGAGCGAAAACTAAATGTTTAAAGTAATTGAAAAACAAATTACTTTAAACGGTCGGAAATATTATCGTATTGTTTTGCAGAATAAGCAAATCTGAAAATATTACGAATTAAAAAAACGCATTGTTGAAAGAACAAAAAAGCATTTGTATGTTTTGAACATTAACGGCCGTTCTTCCCAACCTTACTGAGCAACTGCTGAGCCGAAATTTTGCCTCAGCACTGTTCAAATGAACAAATTCGCCTTTCCCAACGAAATTCTCAAACAAACTTACGATCATCTTAAGTTATCGATTTTTGTGGATTAAAGTTCTCCTCAGTAAAAGACTAGTTATAAATAGTGTCAACAGAATGTCAAATGACAGCGTAAACGTCAAATGTCATAGATATCTATGGTCAAACGTCATTCGTTTCGCGAACTATTTTTTGTACCTATTGTGTATTGACAATTTTGAATATGGAGAGCGAAAATGAAGATATTTTTAATGTAATACCAATAGCGAGGTATGGACAGCGAATATGAAGACAGCGACGATGAAAATATTATTGACAATTATTGATTGAAAATTGAAAGAATGCACGAAAGACAAACGTCAAAAAAGTCTACTTCCGTTTTCGCGGCATTTTTGTAAAAGTCAAGCTAACACTTTATTTTTACATATACGTTTTTAAATATAAAATGTTGGTGTTTGTATTACAATATTTAAGACAAATAATATGTATTCATAATAAATACAAAATTAACTCGTCTATGTTAATTTAACATTGAAAGTTTCTACTTTGATGTCATTTTATTGACTATGAACGTGTGGGGGTACAAATATATTTTCCATAGAAGTGGGCGAGTCCTTCATAGACAATTTAAGAAATTCAAAGATAAAAAATGTTTGGAGACAGTCAAATAGAGCGAATAGTTAACAAAACACTTGGCTGATCGGTGGATCAGATTGATCATTCGAAAAGTTGGGGAGAATGGCTGTAAATTTGCGATCTATTTGCGAAGCTAATAATTTTGCAGTTTGCAGAATATGGAGGTAATTAACGTATATTGAATAATACCATTACAATTCCTTATTGCCTTATTCAGTATTATTGTTAATATTTATTATCGTTTATTGGCATCAATAATTGCCAATTATGAAATCGATATCGTTACTTGTTTAAATCGCATTTCTCAATTATCAAGACTGTTTCAGACGGTATCGTACTTGAATCTAAATGATTGTATCTCCTTAGCGAATGATTTAGTGGATTAAACAAGGAATAAGGGCTAAATACGGTCGTTCTTCCGAACCCCAATGAGCAACCGTTGAGCCGAAATTGAGGGTCAACACTGTTTAAATGCGGAAATACGCTTATTAAAGTGAAATTCTCCATCAAATTTACGATCAATGTAGGATATCGATTTTTGTGGATTAAGTTCCCCTCAACAAAGGACTAGTTATAAAAAAAGTGTCAACAGGTGAGCAGATGGTACTCAAATGTCAAAGGTCATTATTATTTTGCGATCTATTTTACTTGAATCAAATATTGAATGTCAACGATTTATTTCCGTTTTCAAATGTCAAAACATGTTTTTTGTGTGTTTTAAATAAAACTGAAGAGAACCTAACTTATTTTACTTATTATAAGCTACGTTTTGTTTTGTTTTTTTTCACGGACGAGATACGTCAAATGTCAAATGTACGAAACCAAGAAGGTGCTTTGGCGGCATTAACAAAATTCAAGCTAAAACTTTATTTTCAACACATTTTTAACGTACAAGTTTGTAAAGTATAAAATGTTTATTTATGTATTAGTTATTAAAACAAATGATGTATTCATAATAAATACAATATTAACTAATCTTCGTTAATTTTATTGTCTTAAAAGTGGGCGGCTACTATTTTATCGGGTATGAAAGTGGGCGGACACTATTTTACATTGGGCGGGCACCTCCATTAACAATTTTGGATAAAATATGCTTGGAAACAGGAAAACAGAGCGAATACTTAACAAAACATTTGGCTGATCGGTGACTCAGATTGATCATTCGAAAAGTTGGGAAGAATGGACGTAATTATACCTAAGGCAAAGTCATATCATCTCAGCCCAAAACATTGTAATTTAACGTTTTAATCTGGAGTGCCCTACTAGGTAAGTATGTTTTCTGTATATGTATATAATAATATAAACACTAGCAAGTATTATTTGTACAGCGCCCTTGAGGTGATTTTTCACAAAAACGGCGCTATACAAATCATCCAAGTATTGTTTATTATTATTATTATTATTTCTTTGGATGTACGGTCTTCAATTTTTAAGAATAAATAATTGTAATTCAGTATGTGATGTTTTAGGTGTTGTTGGATTTATTTAACCCTTTTCTGATTTATACAACATGTTTTATTTTTAATGTCAAACTCGTAAATAATTAGTACAATTTTTTTTATGCTTCCAAAAGTAGGTCTATAATGTAGGTGTTAAGAATCAAAATTTAGGACAATGCAAAAATTGAAATTAAAAGCGTTGAGCAATATTTTCGGCAAATCTTCCAAATTTTGATCAGATATGTTTTACATTGACATGATTTTTTGGAGAGTGCTCAGTATTTATTCATTCAGTTCATATATGGAGCGCCTTCTTTATGCCAAAAAATTGATACTTATTTATACTCTATTTACCCATCCAATAGTGCAGTGTGACTATGCGTCGATAATGAATGAATAAATTTGAATGCAAATAAACAAATTTTCAATGATTATCCACATCTATAACTTTTTACGCGCTATCATTCTTATCTATCAGTCTGTCATTCCGTCTTCACTTTTATTTAAAATGATTTATCAACAAAATTCCTCCAAGGTTTTTACATGTATGGATAAAGAATACATTCTAGAAGTGCCTTCCACGTAGATTTTAAAGGAGCCGTTGTACCTTTTCATTCTAGCACCGAAAGAGCCAATGAAAATATAGGGCTCTGTCAATCTTACACTGCCTGCATCGTAAATTGCCATTCCATTTGATCGAAATGAAATGATGATAAAAAAGTGTTATTTATTTATTTATTTGTAAATATACGGATATTCCCATTCTCGCTAAAAGTGATGATAAATATGGCTTTTGCGCAACGCGTAATAATGTGTGATCATTTTTATTGGGTCTGTGTAGATCTGATTGCTTAGATTGTATTATTAGATCTAGATTGCAGAGTATCTTGTTAGACGTTCATTCAAAGTAAATTATCTTTTGGTAACGTTTGTCACCCACACCTATGATTTGCACTTATCCTGTAGCTGTCGTCAAAATTATATTTTTTTCAGATTGCATAGTTTTAGTTGAATGTCGTCTTTCCGCTAATGTAGTTTACACGCAGCCAGCGTGAAGGACAGTGATAAGTGGTAACTAAGTCACTGTCCTCAGAAAGTGACGAGTACCATTCACACGTAAGGGCCGGTATATCAGCCTTTTTTTTCAGCTTGGTTTGATAGATATTTACGTTTGTTAAGTCGCTATCTTGTAGTAATCCTGTACCAGTAGCAACTTGTCGAACGTAAATCACACTCAAGCCGAGTGATATTTACTCACCGATTCAGTAAACTTTTGTATTTGTAGTAAAACTTGATTATCTGCGTGTCCTAACAGCGTTAAAATAGCCCCCACCTAACTACAAGGATGCGCAGAGTAGAGGAGGCTACTTAACAGAAAAAAAATAATAATCGAGTCAAGTAAATTAGCACCATTATGGCCACATGCGAACAGTGACTTAAAAGTAACCAAAACGATTTAGTTACCACGTATCATTATGCTTGCTGCTGGCTACGTGTATCCTAGCCACAAGAGCTCTGTTGAATCATCTCTTTCTTTTATATGTGACGTTATGGAAAATAGAGAAAGGTTACAACAGATCTATGAGCGACATCTGAGCCTTTAGCGCGATTTTCTAGTAGGAAATGATGAAATCGTTGACTCTGGCATTATTGAATGAGCCGTGTCGTTGAGTTTAATAAAAGCACAAAAAACGTTTAGAAAACACACGACAATCCGGAACTATTGTTTTGAAATATCAACGAAAACCACAACACAGAAAAGTATTGAAACACTCTTCAAAATACCTTTCCAACAATTCATTAGAAAATGAAACTGAAAGAATTGCAAACTTTCTTTTTACTAAGAGGCTTATATTTTTAGCTAGGCCACGTGAAAAGAACACTAACAAAAATATCTAATTATTGGTGTTTGATAGCGGAATTGGCTCGTAATCACGCTGATGCCTTTTGAAGAGGTGGTTTAAAATTATTTTCCAATATGGTTATGAGGTTTCCATTGCATTTACCGGTTGAGAAGTTGGTGTCACGACTACCGTGTTACGCGAAGCGAATAATGAGCGATGTGAAATTTTAAATTGAATGATTTGCAAGAACTGTAAAGTATCGGTACCTACTCAGATTTATTTTATAGCGTAATAAGGAAAATATTGCTGTGGACTGGTATTAAACCAACCTGGCAGCAGTAGTGAGTGGTGGGCGGTAGTTGAATAATAATTTTGTCTTGATATAACTCTTTAATAACAAGCGTTTCAATGGCACGATCAAACTGAAGATACACTTTAATCAATACGAGAAAAACTACTCCTTTTAAATTAATTAGGCTGGTGCATAAAGAAAATGGTGGCACTTATCCTTATAGGGCGGTCATTCCATGCAGGCCACGTTCGGTGATTGAGTTGGCACGGAGAACTAGCGCGATCGACGAAATCGACGAGATACAGCATAAAATGGATCAGTCCCCCCGGCGACCATCCTCCCCCGCCGCTCCCCCCTTTTAAGAGTATTCTGTGTTATTTATCCTAAAAATATATGGATAATAATTCATTCTCTTAGCTTAAATACATTCTTGAATATAATGGAAACAATCACTCTGTCATTTGTGTTAGCGTCTTGGAATATATCGTAAGGAATAAATACAGTTAGCTTCTTTTTTTTCAATTTAAAATGTATGAAAACTTAGACCAAGCCGTATTTAGTTTTGATAATTTAACTGCATTTCTTTATATGGTCTATAAATAATGTGTAATAATTGACCTGTCCAAAAAGAAAAAATAAATGTAAAAAAAAAACTTCATAGAATAGATGAAATATAAGAATAATATAAGAATAGGAAGTAATATTTGTACAGAAACGGCGTTATAAAAATCATCCGATTATTATTATTATTATTAAAATGCACGCAGTGTTAGTCGTAACGACTGAGATTAGTCTATTTTTTAAAATCCTCCCGTTGAGAATTATTATCTTAATTGAAATGCTTTTACCTTAAAAAAAAAAGTTTAATTGATCTGTTTTGTTTTGGAAAAAAAATGCAACCTACTTGCGCTAACCCAGTTTAAAAAAACAAAAGAAATAGAACACTCACGTCATCGACCAATGTATCGATGACTTACCTACTAGCGTATTATATTATTTCCCCAACCTAAATTGCTTAAAAATTGTTTTAACATTGACAGTAAGTACCTACTTTAAAATAATGCTTTTCAAAATAAGAACCCTTTTTTTAAAGTCGTCAATTGCAATTAGATACTATTCTTTTTTTAAATTGAAGTTATAAACGACATTTGTAATCCAGGCCTTTTTACTAAGCACAATTTGTGGCGGAAAGGGAGTAAGTCCGTTACCCGTTCCGAGTTTTGATCTTGACCTTTCTGATTGACAGTAAAGCGTCCTACCTGACTGTGGATCACCTTTCATCAATTTGGTAATATTAATTATCATGTTTTAAGATTAAAAAAAAAGGTCAACATGTTTTGCAGTTTTTTTTTATTATTTAAGGTTATAAACATTTTTTATGTGTATTTTTTACATATATGTATAATTTATGTTTCTATATTCAATTATATATATATATTTGAATATATGCATAAAAATGTATCTGTATTGTATATATAGCAAAAAATCCCACACAGTTTCTTTTTTTATGGAATTATTTTTTTCATTTTTTTTATATTTGTTACTGATATATACACATATATATATTAATATGTTTACAGGTTTAAAAATTATGCGAGTTTTACTTTAAAATGATAACTGTATAGTACTAAAAAGATTATAAAAGAAAACCAGATAAAATGAAATATAAAAATTTTGCTTGTTTATTTTAATTTTTTTTTGTTGAGAGAAAAAAAATTGTATAAATAAATGTTACCCGATTCCAATCGATATCTATGCAGCACGTAAACAAACTGAATGAGCCATCCGTGTATAATGTATAAATGTGATATCATCTAACTATGTGTCACTATAAACTGGTCACCCCCTTTACCACTATAACCACGAGGGAATTTTGTATGAACGTACAGGATGCAAAAAGTCATTGGTTTTTACTACGTTACATTAAACCCTTTCAGACCCGAATTAAAGCTGGCAATGACCTTGTGGAAGTACTTGAAAAAAAATGCGTTTAGTTTTTTTCAATACTTAAGCTTGAAGTTATTGCTACTTTCATTTGAAAGAACATTGGGTCTCTACGGCGGCGGTTCCCGAAGTGGGTTCCGCGAAACTTTTGGTTCTGCGGAGAGGTCGCAAGGACGAAATCCCGAATCTACGAATTTAGCTGTCAGCTATAAAAAAATAATTTTAAAACCAATATAAATTTTTAAAAAAACGAAAACCAAAAATTAATTCGTTTTATAAAGATGGGTTTAATATGTGAACATATCTGCGGTGGCAATGGAATACAACCTGAATTGTCATTATAAAAAAAAGAAAAAAGAATTCGACTGGAAACATTAAGAAAAACTTCGTAAACGTCTTAATTAGACTAAATAGATCCTGATCGAAGTCGTCTGATATCTCAATATAAGTAACAGAAGTGAGTTTTTAAATTTCTTAGAGCTTTCGATCGAATTTTTGGTGGCTGGTTCTTTTCCGTTAAAATGCAAAGGGTGTCGCAACAAACTTTAATTGTTAACTTTGTAAATGAATTAAAAAAGATTCTTAGTATTCACCACTTTATAAATATACATCTACATGTTTAGGAAGCAATCCTTTCGTCGTCAGGAATACATGAATGCATATATTATACATGTATTCATATATTCTGACGATGAAAGCATCGCTTTCGAAACATGTAGATATTAACGTATACTAATGAGGGTATACGTACTAAGTGTATTCTTAAATTCATTTATTAATAATGATGCCACAAAGTGAATACCAATCATTATTTTTATAAACAATAATTATTAATCTAAAACACTCATCCAAATTGAAAAAACCTTCCGAGCAAAGATAAATGTCGCTGGCAGGACTCGAACCCGCACCCTTCTAATGTCCGGTTAGATGCTCTACCGTTGAGCTACGTCGGCTTATCGCAAACCCGCCAAGTTAATCAATATATACTAGTGTTCCATTCAATAAACTTAAGAACTTTAGTTTATCAATTAATAAATATTTGACAAGTCAAATCAATTTTCACCAATAAAATGTAGACATAATTTGTCTCGACGCCATCTATTTGAGGGATTTAGCCGTTACAAGCCTCTCTCATACTAAAGTTGGTTGTTTACAGGTGAAAATATAATAAAAAAACAGTAATTATTGAATGGAACACTAGTATATATTGATTAACTTGGCGGGTTTGCGATAAGCCGACGTAGCTCAACGGTAGAGCATCTGACCGGACATTAGAAGGGTGCGGGTTCGAGTCCTGCCGGCGATATTTATCTTTGCTCGGAAGGTTTTTTCAATTTGGATGAGTGTTTTAGATTAATAATTATTGTTTATAAAAATAATAATTGTTACCCTTTGCGCTATGCACAAAAATCTTGTCTTAAGTTTTTAAGAACTTTAGTTTATCAATTAATGAATACCAATCGTTTGAAAAAAGTTTAACTTTGTCTTCAATGTTTTGTATCAGACGCCCGAAAAGATATGTTTTTATTATTTCAGTGGTTTGATCTCAATGTAGAAAATAATTTTTATGCACCTACGTTTTGTACCAGTGTTTTAAAAATATCGTTTTAAAAGATTTCGAGACTAAATATTGTTTGAAAATTGACTTAAATGTGGATTTTGTTTTGCCTTGCTGCGTTTTTCTTGGGGTCTTCGTTTGGTATACATAGGTTTCTGTTATAAATAGAGTTTGGCTTGTCAGAGGAGAAGTAATACATACATTTTTAAAAATGCGAATTTTTCAGTGTCTTGGTAAATGTTATAAATCATATACCAGGAATTCCATGTTATTTAATATTTCAAGATGATAAAAACGAAAGGATTTTGTGGTTGTACTTTAATGTAGAAAAAAATTCACTATAATGCTGTAATTCATATGCTTCTATCTTTAGTCTCATAATCAATCCAACTGATCAACAAAACACTGCACGTTGTATCCAAGGTGAAATATCTAGGTTATATTATCACCGGGGTTTTCAAGGATGGACCCAATATTGACAGTCAAAGGCAGGCCTTTGACGGTCAATATCAACATCAGCATACGAGCAGGTATGCTAGCCAGGAGGTTCTCCAGATGCACCAGCCCTATGAAGGGAGAACAGCGGAATGTCTTTAGAATCCAAAACAACAACGCTTATTACAAAAAACCATTTGAGGTCTTGTAGTACCATCGAAATTTTCGCATCAGGAAGAGTAAACTGTTTTTATGCTACAATAAGGCATAAAATGGCTAAACCCCCAATAAAAGCTACAAAATTCTCGAAATGCTTCAATAAAAACCGCAATCGGATGGTTAAACGCCCTATTACAAAAAAAAAATAGATTGAGTGTAACAGACGCGTATTTATCGAACATACGATCCACTGAGATGAAACGATTACCCAGCCTCGATAAGATGTCTTATCAATGCTCACATGCGCAATCGCATTAGTTTAATCGATTAATTTATTTTATTGTTTTGTTTTTCATACTTTTATAGGTTTCTGTGCATTTCTAAGATGAGACACCTTTGTTAAATTCATATCACTGTTCACATGAGAGGTTCACATTAGTTTAATCGATTCATTTATTTTATTGTTTTGTTTTTCATACTTTTATTGGTTTCTGTGCATTCCTAAGATGAGACACCTTTGTTAAATTCATATCACTGTTCACATGAAAAGTTCACATTAGTTTAATCGATTCATTTATTTTATTGTTTTGTTTTTCATACTTTTATAGGTTTCTGTGCATTTCTAAGATGAGACACCTTCGTTAAATTCATATCACTGTTCACATGAGAGGTTCGCATTAATTTAATCGAGTCATTATTTTCAATTTTTTATGGGTTTCTACATATTGATAAATGATCTTATTACTGCACAAGTACAAAATTCGCATTGATTAAATCCAGTAATTTGTATTATAGTTTTGTTATTCATATTTTTATTAGATCTCTTATCACTATACACATGTGAGATTTACAATTAGTTTTAATCGATTCATCTGTGTTATAGTTTTGTTGATCGGCCCTTTCTTTCCTGAAAATGATTGCTCCCATTAAGAACAATTACCCCTAAACGTGGAAGAGATGTAGGATATTTTTTTAATAAATAATAGCCGAACAAGTGTTTTACTTCTATTGCCTTCCCTGAAACCTTCCACATCTGCTGCGTCACCAAGCCTCTGGACTCTGCCTGAGGGATCCTGAGACCTACCTAGTCAGGAGTAGCCGGCCCTGCTCGGGCTCACCAGGACCAGGATCAAGCAGAGAACAACCTCATATAGTACTCTCACTTCGAGTACTGGGTGCGAGAGACTAGAACAGTAGCACCCCTATAAGGCATTCCCAGAAGAGATTAAGCGTATTTGGAACCAGCGCCCTACATTTACATTTTTGTGCAGACAGGTGTCCAGAACCACATCTGTACAGCACATTGAGGTTCCGCCAATATCCAAGCCTCTTTTGGGTTCCGTGGCCGAAATAGTTCGGGAACCCCTGCTCTAAAGAACTGTCTTACATAAAATGACAAATCATGCACTGCATAAAAAAATACAACATTTCATCAATTTGAAGACATTAAACAGTAAAAAAACTATTAGCTTACGAAAATCGAGATTAAACACCAAATAAAAAACATAGCTACTGCCTGATCGAGTACCTGAAATCCAATGAAGAAAATAGCGTGCACAGTCAGCAGTGTCAGCAATTGGAAAATGAAAACCATCAAATTCGTTCTAAGCAAGTAGATAAAAAAATCTAATTACTTTCAAATATACGAGTACGTAGATAGATACACCAAGAAAGTGTTAATTTAAAAAAAGGACAAGATAGTGTGATGCATAGTGCATCACAAGATGCGTATCCATAATTTCATCAAATAATACTTACCAAATGCAACACATATTTAATGGAATTTTTTTATTGCATTGTGTATTTACAAACTAATTATATATTTTTAATACGTTTAGGCTAAAACCAATACTTTATAAAATACTGTAAGTAACGTTGTTTGACATTGCCTTTGGAAGGTTCGAAACAAAGAATTATAGCCGATTAAAATACATGTTTTATAGCTTTTTATACCATCTTATGGCTCGATTTGCTAACTGAATTTGGGTTGCATTGTTTGTGCTCTTTGGGAGGGGATCTTAACTGGATTGAAAGCCCTAACCGAGGAATGGAAAAGGGAAAAACATGTGGTCGTAAAGAATTTACTAATGTTGCTTTTTGTGCTTGCTGAACGAAATATAATTGATATGTTTTTTCTGTACTATTTTTTATACTTGATAATCACACTTTTTTCTAGATGAATCGCATTGCCATAACGTGTCAATACTAGCCTTTTCCATTCTGTTTTGTATAATGGCACTTAATATGACATAAACTTGTCAATTTGACTGTCCTGAAACGGGATTTGTTCCCAGTTGGGCAATCAAAGATTTCATTGATTTTATGGTTTAATAATGTTTGTTTCAAAATAAATAAAAAAAACTTATATTTTTTTATAATCATTTAATAAGAAAAAATTATTTAAAAAGTGTAATAATTCATGTGCATTGTAACACATAATAATTTTTTTAGACTTAATAATAATAATAATATTTATTTGAAACACACATTATTTTACAGAAATATTTAAGAAGGCTTTGACTGTCCAACTAGGAAAAAATCCCGTTTTAGGACAGTCAAATTGATAAGTTTAGTTCATATTAATAAACATATACATGAGAGAATATAAAAGAATCCATAAAGTAAATTAAGAAGAAAAAAAAAAATAATTGTGTTTTATTTTTTTATTTTTTTTAGTATGTTGCATTTTTTTTATACATATCGTCTTTACCTGTAAAAATATATGCTTGGGTGTATGCTTAAGGGGGGTGTTATTTTTTTTTATTTATCGTAATTATTGTTTTTTGCAATAATTTTATTATTTATTTATGTTTTCAATATGCTTTTTGATGCGTTTTAATAACCTCGTAGCTTAATCTAAGCGAAACCGGTTGGTGTTATAATATAATAATTTCGTGGTTTACAATAAAGTGATTGTTTCATTGATTATAATGTTAAACCACAAAGTGATTGCCTCTTATGAGAATAATAACATAATTCAGATAATTAAAATAAATACGTGGGGTGTTTGCGTGGTAAAATAATGAACTAGAAGAACCGAGTATAATGCAAGGTCTATCAACACGATTAAGAAAGCGACCCTTAGAAGGTTAGAGCATGTAATGGATGGACGGAGAAGGGAGTGTCAGGAAAATAGATGACACGCGAGTAATAATAAGTAATAAAATATATGACACGATCAAGTGAATCAAAATGTATGGTTAAAAAATGGATTAAAAGTAATGTTAAGGCATTTACAGGTGGACTCACCCAAATTCGAAATTATTGATTTAACGATTTACACAGCGTATCTTAATATAAGTGTATACGAGTATTCATAGGTATTTTAAAATTATAAAATAATTAGCAAAATTACTGCCTCAACACAGGCTAGCCTAGAGAGGCGGGTTATGTGAAACTTCAACTATAACTGTTATTATATTATTTTCTATTTTACTTTATAAACCACTGTACACTTACATTATTATATTATACATGTCTTTTAGTTATAGTTAAATTTAATTACAATAAAGATATTATTATTATGATTATTACTTTTGTGGGGTTTTGTGGTATTGTCGGTATACTAGATAAATGTGCACGAGACTAACTAACTAACCGTCACGCCGTTTCAGAGAGAACGGACCGCCTAACAATTTGGTCGTGGCACACACTCCTTGCTTCATTAACATTCATACATCGTCTCATACATACTCTTTTTATTATTGGTTATTCTGAATGTTAACCAGACCAGACATAAGTATTTGGTTCACTTGGTCGTGTTATGTCTTTCTTGAGCGTCCCCGACTTCTTCTAACATTCGATTCGCGTCAACTATTCTTCTTAAACTCCTTTATTCGTTTATCCGTTCTACGAGTACATGCCCAAACCATCTAAGCGTCCCTTTATTAATCTTACTCATTACGCATTGGCTGAGTTGACATCGCGTTTGGATCTCACCCAGGCGTCGTTAGTTCAATTCCTCGGCTGGCTAAGTCCTCCATCACAACACAAGCAACAAATTCCGCTAACTGTGATGGTAGTAGGAGATTTTCAAATATTGTCAGATTATTCCAGGGAATATTTGTCTTTCTTTTTATAAAAAAGTTGCGAATCTCAACATTTTTCACACGGTTTTACAAGGTTTTTCCTCATGGATCTCATTTCTATAGAATTCAGCCGACTTTCATCCTTCCTCTGAAAGTTCCATGCCTCACTGCCATACATCAGGGTTGGTATCAGAATATCATAAAAAAATTATAAATATTCATATTAATTAACTTACTTCCAGCTTCGTTATCGCCAACACCACAAGACAAGGCAAGGCTGCACACAAACTATTTACCTAGATACAAACTGGATTAATTATTGTGTTCAATATGCACGAATAGGTCGCGAGTACGCAACACAAAAACTCATCAGCATATGACCTCAAAACATGCAATGCAATTCTAATTGTTGTCCGGCGTCAGACCTCATTGAATAAATATTTAAATACGTAATGAACTCGACTCAATCGGCAGCAAAAAATACATATTTATATTCTTTGGGTGGCCGATAAATGGGAACAAACGTGAAACAAACAAACTTTGATGGTTGCACGTACAAATATTTTGCATTGAGTCAATACGCAATAATTGATCTTTGTAGAGCAACCGTGAGCTCATTCGATAAATTTGGTTTTGTTGTAAAATTCTTATCTGGTGTTGTGTGTTTGCAGTATTTGAAATGAGCTTCTTGAATCTTACGGTAAAAAGGTAGGCACTTAAACAGTACAAAGTTTGTTCTACAAATATTCATCGGTTAGATAATGTTAATTCATGCAAACGGGTGGCCCAAGGCTGGGGTGTTCCATCCCAATGCCGCAGTTAACCAAAAAATTTTTTTTTTTTTTATCAAATAAAATAAACATTTTTTATAAATCACAAATTTATTGTATTTTTATTCTAACCGGTTTCGTTTAGATCAAGCTTCGTCGGAGCAAATGTAATAACTAAAGAATAATACAGAATATAGGTAGAATATGACCGGTCAGTGGCCGAGTTGACATCGCGTTTGGGTCTCACCCAGGCGTCGTGAGTTCAATTCCTCGGCTGGCTAAGTCCTCCATTTACGATACAAGCAACATCTTCCGTATTACTGTGATGGTAGTAGGAGATTTTCAAATATTGTCAGGTTATTCGTAACCAGGGAATATTTGTATTTCCTTAAAAAAAAAGAAAACAATAGAGTGGGACAGATATATAATAATAATTATGTTTCTTGTCTTCTTTTTTTATAACAAAATAACAAACAATGATATCTTCACTGGGATTTTCCGTGCTGAGGATTTCATTTACAAAATATTAAATGGATGTGCTTGATGAAAAAAATAAAAATAATTCGAAGGTGAGGCATTTTAAGTGCAGTTGAGTATTTTCAATGTTAGTCTGTATTTGGTGTAGAGAACAGATAATAAAATATTAGAGAGAGACAAAAATGATATATATTATTACAAATAAATAGTAAATACAGAGTGAAAAGTAGACTACTTGATTAGATGCATATTAAATGGGGGAGTGAGGCAACATAACAGAGGAATAGGATGTGGAAGGATTCGCAGGAAACATGTTTATAATCGGACTATATGATAATTTTGTTTGGTTATTAAGTACGTTAATTTAAATTTAAGAATTTCTTAATTTCTAGTGCTTTTTCTTAATTTGCCTAATCTTATTACCATACCGTTTTTAGGAAAATGACTTGTTCCCGTGGCTTTATTGAAAGTATGAGATTAGGTGATTTGCAAACTCAGAAAAACTAGTGCCGTTTAAATAACACAAGTATTCTATAACTCTATTTTTTTATTATTTTTTATATGAATATCGTACAAGAGTCCCAACTGCTCCCAACAGTGAGACTATGGCATCCCCAATTGGGGAATGTTATGAGGCTGAAGGTATTGGGGAGGGTAAGGAGAAGGGAAAGAGGAAGGTGGGGAAAATACCTGGCTTTTCAGATCTGGTCACCAAACACGGCTAAAAGCCATTTCAAGCAACGTTTCAATTCTGAATGGTGGTCTTTCACCAGGGCGATACTGAGAGAATCTTCCACTCTGGAACGTGCTTATTTTTAAATAAATTAATTGTGAAACAGCACAAATTAATAAAATAAAAATTACGAGCGCACGCCGGGATTTAACCCGCGACCTTCGAATTCGTAGTCGAGAGCCTTACCCCTCGACCGTGGAGGCCGTCAATATTAACATTACGTGCTGTTTTAATGTAAAAATACAAAAATTCGTGGTTTATAACAAAGTGTTTGTTTTATTTAATACAATGTAAAACCACAAAGCGATTGCTTCTTATGAAAATATCGTATATTTTACCTCATTCTGACTTAATTTAAAATTCAAAGAAAATTATAAACAGTTTTAAAAAAAGTTATGTTTATAAATAGATTTGAATAAACCGCGATTAAAGGCATTCATTTCGTCGACCCAAAAGCAAAAGGGCACTTGTGTAAATATTGAATATTGAGAATACCGCATTTTAACTGTTTGTGCAGTGAAAATAATCGTTTGTAAGCTATTTTTTGTTACAATAAAAAACGCATAAATTTGTTGTAGACCACTTTTATTTTATTAGCACTCTACCGGTTTCGGAAGAACCCTTCCTTCGTCAGGAGAATATAATAACTGACTTATGGTATAGAATATTGACAAGACATAAATTTTCACAATTATGGCCAACCACAAAGTTAATGCATTTTCCAAGTATTATATTGATTAAAAATTAATTTGTAAACACTACTTTTTTAATACATAATATGAATGTTTTTGTTGTTTACTTGTTGTAATTTTGAAATGAAATTTTATTTAATTACAAATAAATTGAGAAGAAAACGCAGTTGCAAACAGTAATTAACAATTCAAAAAAAAATCGTAAACTGGAGAAATTGCCTGCAACCTGAAAATGTTAAACCCATAATGTATCCAGGGATAAAAATTAATCACAATTTAAAGTGGACAGACCAAAATATTTATTTAAAAAAAAACTATTTCTCAAAGAATAATGTAAGTTACAGAAAAATAAACCCTAACATATAATTTTTCGACAATTTTTTAGGTAAAGGAAAGAAATTAATTTAAGACTGTGTTAATTAAAGAAAGTGAGAAGAAGTGCACAATGTTTAAACGAAGTAGCAGTAGATGAACAATCTGTCAAAATATTTTTTTATAAGAATTTAAGAGTGCAATAGGGCCAGGACGGCCTCCATGGTCGAGGAGGAAGGTTCTCGATTACGAAATCGACGGTCGCGGGTTCAAAGCGACTAAAAAGAATATCTTTTCAGTGGAAGTTATTACATTTATATTACATTATACATATATTACATTATACATATATTACATTATACATCGCAAATGACTTATTTAAATGGGCTAAAAGTGCATGCTTGCAGTTATTAAATACTTTAATTAATCGATGATCATTATTTGTTGTCAAAATTATCACAAAGAAAAAAACACATTTTGTCAGTGGTTTCTTTGAAAAAAAAATCATATTTTCTCATAATAACAGCTGAATGATTTGCATTCAGTAATAGACAATAATCATATTTTTTCATAATAACAGCTAATGATTTGCATTCAGTAATAGACAAAAATCATATTTTCTCATAATAACAGCTGAATGATTTGCATTCAGTAATAGAAAATAATCATATTTTCTCATAATAACAGATGAATGATTTGCATTCAGGAATAGAAAAAAATCGTATTTTCTCATAATAACAACTGAATGATCTGCATTCAGTAATAGACAATAACCATATTTTCTCATAATAACAGCTGAATGATTTGCATTCAGGAATAGACAAAAATCGTTTTTTCTCATAATAACAGCTGAATGATCTGCATTCAATAATAATAAAAAAAAATATTTTCTCATTTAAATAGGATAAAAGTGTATGTTTACAGTTATTAAATACTTTAATTAATCGATGATCATTATTTGTTGTCAAAATTATCACAAAGAAAAAAACACATTTTGTCATTGGTTTCTTTGAAAAAAAAAATCATATTCTCGCATAATAACAGCTGAATGGTCTACATTCAGTAATAGAAAAAATTATATTTTCTCATATTATAACGCCTCTTTTGTGAAAAAAAACATCTCGAAGGCGCTATACAAATATTAATTCCCCCGGCTTATCTATCTTGTTACTAAACATTATGTCATTATATTTTAGTGTTACAAGTTACAATAATAAATTGTATTTTTTAAGTTTCTTAAAGGATTTGAGCTTTAAACTTACGATAAAAAAATTATTCCATTTCATATTCCATATATACACCCCCCAACAAACAATTCATCTCAATATTTAAAAGTATTAATTGCTAAAAGTTTTTTTTTTTCTAAAATATCTAAATTAGAGTTGCCTATGGACGCGTATTACGTTTCGTTTGGCGTAAGTTCAGCTAAGCCATATTGGAAACAGTTCTTAGTTTAAATGCGGTTTATACCACATTAAAGTCAAACGGTCGCATAGTTTCATTGGAAATGCCCTTATTGTTTGCCTTTTCTGGTGCAGTAGAAGACACGCTATACAGTATACATAATATTTTGACACGAAGTAGATGTACGTATCTTGCTAAATATCTGGGAAACTTTATGTGTCAGACGGGTGAAAAACGTAAATTGCACCGCACTAAAAACCTCTTTGTGTGAATGCGGCTTCATGCAGTATGGAAATCGATACGTAATACTGCGGTGAGCTGGCTTGTAGGAATGAAACCAAACTTCAAATATTTATTGTGTGGTTTGACATTTTGAACTGAAACGTCAATGCAGATTGCCGACAAACAGTACAATCATGATAATGCGTCGTGCGAGTGACAATCCACACCTACATAATAATAATTTTACTTAGTAGCTCATTTTAATGATGTAGTTTTTGGGAGTAACCACCCCAATGGAGTTTTATAAAGCTATAAAATAAATTATACTATAATATAAATTTATTTCAACATTTTTAATTAATTACTTACCGACTTTTATCTCTTATTGTTAATTTTTGATTATTTTTGTAATTAATCTTTCGTTAATATTTATGTTTATTATTTGTCTATTCCTGTCATTATTTCGCAGTATACTGTGTATTCTGATGAGGAAAGCTTCGTTTCCGATATTTATTTATTAAATAGTGGTTTAAACAAAATATTTCTTATTCGTTCTATTAAAATGACATCATAAAGTGAGTTTGCATTCAGTGAAGAAGAAATAGTACTTCAGTTAAAATTGCCTAAAATTAATTTAAAAGATATTATATTTTATTGCGTTTTTATCTCAATCGTTAGGACAGTAACTTTTTGAAAGGATGAGAAACAGAATCTTAAGAAAGATCTCTTATTAGGTAGGCAGATAAATATATAATAAAAATTATTCCCATGTATTTTGGCTCCGATAAACTACTGATGTTCGTTTATGTATTTGTAGGAAAACGAGGTTTAATGAAACTCCGTAATCAGAAGCGGGGATTATAGTAGCTACTTACATAATATTTTTATTATTCCGTTAATGGTGGAAAAGTATTTCCGCATACCGCAAGATTAAAAAACCCATTGTTTGTTACTGATAAGCGCAATGTTTTAAAAATAAGATCCGTCTAACAGATGTAAATTATTCCCTCGTAATTTAGAGATTAATTCCCCACACCTTATTCACCTGCTAGGTGTGTAGTCGAGGAGGAAATTCCACGAAGGAAATCGAGAAATCAATGAATATATAGTATATCAAACATTTTAAGCCACAAAATGAAAACTTTACAGGAGATGATAAAAATTAATGTTTGACTATTCGTAAAAATAATTAAAACTTTTGATGTCAAAAAAATAAATATACTCTAGAACACCACTAGTATACATTCATAAATATAAAAAACAAGAAATAACAACAAACACACATATTAGAAACATTAGATCTCAGAGTCAAAAACACATCCAACAAGCAACCACATATACAACATTTGGACAAAAAACTGCTTATACTATAGTACTAAACTCTACCACTCTCCTTTAAATATCTTAACAACAATAATAAATTTAAAAATCAAATAAAACTTTGGATACGTTACATAGGGAGATTTGAAATAAAAGATATATTGATACCGAAACCACACAACTGCACTTAAAACACCTCATATTACAATTTATTCTGCAATTTCATCAAATTCAAATAATGTAATTTAATGTAATATAAAGAAAAGCAAGGGAAATCCCAGCGAGGACATCATTATTTTATATGCTTGTTATAAAAAAGGATATTAAAAGATTCAGTTACCTAGGTACACAACTTTTTTTTATCAGTGAATTTTTGAGCAGATTTATGTCAAAAGAGAATCATTTAACGATTTATTGAATTGTGTTTAATACCATTAGAATGATAATAATATTTATTCATCATACTAACAAAAACTTGTATTAACCGAGGATCAGTGACGATTTTCTGCAAATTGGAGTAGTCAAAAATTTCTTCATGTAAAACAGTATTCTTATGAACGCGACTTTACGTGATAAAACGGAATAAGTCCCACTAAGCAGTTCGCGTCACTCAGTTATTATTATCACCGTGATAAAAATGATTAACATCGAGAGAATTCTCTTCACGGTTCGCCTGCACCGGGATTCGATTATCGCCATCACAGGTGCTCGCACAGGTACACTGGGTGCAAACAGCTGAACGATAACACGAATCGGAAGAGTTGATCTGTCTTGTTGTTTTGTTATTTTGGAAGGCTGGATGACATGCAATATTAATTAAATTATTTATATCAATAATTGATAATAGCGGTTTATTAATTTATTTGCGGGCACGGCTCGGACTTGATATGCGTCAGTATCGGTTGACATGCGATTTCTTATGAAATTAATTTAAAAATGAATCATTACTTTGGTAAGACCGTGCCATCGTCAGAGCAGACATAAATGATTTTTAGTGTTATTATTTGCCCCAAAAAAGACATGCTTGTACTGAAACCGGTTAATTGTATAAAAATAATATAATGCAAGCAAATTTACGGTGCTTAATTTGTTTTTGATCTATCACTGATTTACAATTTTACAAAAAGAAAACCTTTTTCCAATTTCCTTTTCGATTACCAAACTACCGTATTTCTAAATCTAACGCATTAATTAACCTAACCTAGCCAATGACTATGGTATATAATTAACTATCCTCTCATTTTTCTGTATGAGTAGCCAGTGGATGGAGAGGGGAGAATTTATATTAGTCCAAGAATTACACAGTAATAATAAATTTAGTACCTAGAAACTTTAGGCCACTTGCACGCGTTTTAGAATGACACGGACAAAATCGTATGCGTATATATCGTAACCGCAAGAGTCCCAACTGCTCCCAACCGTCTGGAGCCAGTGAGACTATGGCATCCCCAATTGGGGAATGTTGTGAGGCTGAAGGTGTTGGGAAAGATAAGGGGAGGGGGAAGGTAGGAAAATACCTGGCTATTCAGATCTGGTCACCAAACACGGCTAAAAGCCCTTTCCAGCAACGTTTCAATTCTGAATGGTGGTCTTTCACCAGGACGATGCTGAAAGTATCTTCCACTCTGGAACATGCGCAAATATACATTAATTAATTGTGAAACAGCACAAATTAATTAAATAAAATGTACTTGCGCACGCCGGGATTTGAACCCGCGACCTCCGGATCGCTAGTCGAGAGCCTTACCCCTCGACAATGGAGGCCGTCATTGAAAACATATTCTATGACCAACTTATTAGGTAAATGGTAAGCAATTTGGTAAAAAATATATTTAAACGTATTGCAATAAGGAACTCAAGTTTATTTATTTGTTAAATCAATAATGACATTCTAACTTAAATACCAGCATACATTTGTTTTCTCAATATAGTTTTTGTGGTTAAAATAAATTTAAAAGTTTCAATTTTGCAAAGCCCGCAAAAATTTTCCGATTGTTTTTGAGGTTAGAATGTTAAATGACAAAACAAGAACGAGCTTTAATGTACACAAATTTTATATTCCATTTATATTAAACCATTTTTAAATATAAGTAATACAATTATGTACCTTTTTAGAAACTTCAACTCATAATTTTAGTTTTTAGCATTAATATTATCACAATAACCGTATTGACAATTGGTTTGCCCATCAATGTTCTTATTTCTTTAATTAATCTTTTTTTTAATATTAAACCACATTTATAAAGCATAAGAAACCCAAATTAAGTTTACATATCGTAAAAACTTAAAAAAAATTCATAGTCAGATGTGCTAATTCAATGGTGCCAATATAACGGGGTGTTTTGATGAGATGGTTTTTTATTCACTTTTCATAAATGATTTTTTTTAATTCTACGTATAAATATGTATAATAAAACCTACATATTCAGAATCCTCTCGTGCTGATCTATATAAATATATATACAGGGTCTGTCGCAATGTTTTGAGCCGAAATGTTTTTCATTCTAATTCCTTAATTTATCTAGATAAACATTACGAGTAAAGTTCACTTTTGTAAGAATCCTATTAAAATATTTATTCATTAAAAGGATTTTTAAACTTTTTTTTTTTTTAAATAAAATTGTATTGGAATTCCACCATGAATTATCAATATCGAAAATAGAGATAGTAGTTATTATACATTTATTTAAATCATGTCCCCAGGCTTGTTTCCGTTTGAGGTTATGTTACGTGCGAACCTTTTCATTTAAAACATATCCATTAGCATTTAGAATAGTTGTATAGTATATAAGTTTCTTCCCACCTGCATATTAAATTTCTTGAAAAGAGTTGAATGCCTCGAGCAAAAATTTCATAATGTTTTCTCATGCCACGCTCAATCATCTAGCAATCAAAACTCCGCCATTATTAGAGTGTTTATAAAGTAAGTTGCATGGGAACAAAGGCGAATAAAGTTATCTTATTAAGAATAGATTATTGTTCTCGTTCTCACGATCAGCCATCGATATCGTAGTTTTTTTTTTTTATATGAATACCTCACAAGAGTCCCAACTGCTCCCATCCATCTGGAGCCAGTGAGACTATGGCATTCCCAATTGGGGAATGTTGTGAGGCTGGAGGTATTGGGGATGGGAAGGAGAAGGGGAAGAGGAAGGTGGGGAATACCTGGCTATTCAGATCTGGTCACCAAACACGGCGAAAAGCCATTTCAAGCAACGTTTCAATTCTGAATGGTGGTCTTTCACCAGGGCGATACTGAGAGTATCTTCCACTCTGGAACGTGCGCAAATATGCTATATATTATTTTTAAATGAATTAATTGTGAAACAACACAAATTAATTAAATAAAAATTACTTGTGCACGCCGGGATTTGAACCCGCGACCTTCGGATTCGTAGTCGAGAGCCTTACCCCTCGACCATGGAGGCCATGGAGTTGGTGTTTTATGTGCGAAATGAATACATCGTCCGTACCTGCCTCGTGAGTGAGCAAATCTATCGGCGTCGAATGCGAATGAAAATCACTTCCATAAGTTTTTAACGCAAGATTTTCAGTTCCTATGAACTGAAAATCTTGCGTTATTTTTCAGTAAATGAAGAAGTTCTGGTATTTTCTAACAAAAGTTATGTTCCCTTTTTATAATTTTGCAATAAAGTGGCATGTATTTTTTTGTAGGTTGAAAAAAAAATTCTGTTTTCAACGGTAATTACCTCACAGAATAAAGAATGAATGAATTAATAAAAGAATTGAAAATAACTTTGTAATCACCACTTTATTAATATGTATATATCAACATGTTTCGAAAGCGATGCTTTCCTTATCAGGAATATACAGAATACTATAAAAAAATAATGTCAAGTATAGACAAATGATAAACGTAGAATATAATAATGAAAGAATAGACAAATTATAAACATAAACAAAAATTGATTAAATTAGGTAAGTACGGGGACAACCGAGGAAGACATGGCACGATCAAGTGAATCAAATACTTGGGTCGGGCCATGTTAGAAGTCGGAATAACTGAAGAAAATGTATGAGACGTTGAATGAAAGTGAATGACGCAAGAAGTGTATGCCAATATCAAGTTGTTCGGCGGTCCGTCTTCTCTGCCTACCACTGCGGAGAAACGGCGTGATGGTTAGTTAGTTAGTTATGTAAGTAATTAATAAAAAAATATTGTAAAACATTGAATAACAAATTTATATAAGAAATTATTTTAATTATTAATATTAATATGAAAATATAAACAAGAGATAGCTATTTTTAAAAAATATTTGATCATTAATTACGTTTATTTGTCTATTAACACTTTTTCTGATTTCTAAAATTTCAAATTTGTCTAATTGTAAATCGGTTGTAAATTTTTTAAACCTTTATTTATACCAAATGAATGATTGGTTTACAAAATATGAATGTCAAATTCAGAGTAATTATTATTATTTAAAAACCTTAGGTGTTCCTTAACTCTAATACCCTTAAGTCTTTGCCATGTAAAAAAAAAGTTGCAGTCGTTACGAATTAATTTATATACCCCCGTTTTATTTAAAATATTTTCTTTACCTTTGTTATTTAAAACACATATTTTTAACTTGTAATTCTTTTGAAGAAATAATTCATTAATTATCACAATTATTTTCCGAGTAAATCGTTTTTAACTCAAAATAATAAAAAATCGTTTCAAACGCAATTAAAATTCAAACTCCGTAGGGGTAAATAAAATAAAGTAAGTCGTCTCAATGTGGCCAGTTTGAAAATGGCGAAACAGCGGACAGAAAAATATAAAAACCTAAATAATTATAGACGAAACATTAAATTTGTTTGTTAATTGTTATTTTTTATTTTAAATAAATTATTAGCAGTCTTACGAATTAAACACAATAACGTTTAATAAGACATATTATGTGTACACCGCCGTTTAATATACAAATATCAACATGTTTCGGAGCGAAGCTTTCCTCATCAGGTTACACAATCTATCTCTATCATATAAAGAAGAATGTCCCGGCGGGTGTTTGCTTCTTTTGCATACAAATCGACAATTTTATTCACAGCTTGATGAAATATGACACAATTGACTTTCAAAACAAGAGGAAGGTCACTGTTCACATGAGATTTCTAAAAAAGCACCCCTTCCCTCTTCCCTCTTTCCCAACCCTTAAAGCTGAATTTTGTTCTTCTTGATGAAATTTCGCACACTTGACGTTTTTTTTTTTGTTTTTTTTTATATGAATACCTCACAAGAGTCCCAACTGCTCCCAACCGTCTGGAGCCAGTGAGACTATGACATTACCAATTGGGGAATGTTGTGAGGCTGAAGGTATTGGGGAGGGGAAGGAGAAGGGGAAGAGGAAGGTTGGGAATACCTGGCTATTCAGATCTGGTCACCAAACACGGCTAAAAGCCATTTCAAGCAACGTTTCAATTCTGAATGGTGGTCTTTCACCAGGGCGATACTGGGAGTATCTTCCACTCTGGAGAAAATAAGAGGAGAATTACTGGGTAGGGTAACGCATGACAACCTCCAAACATATCTCCAAATCATTCATAACCCCGGGCAACGTCGGGTACTTCAGACAGCATACAAATATTTCTAATTCATTTTATTAATAATGACACCACAAAGTAATTTCACTTTTATTAAGAATATAATTTAAAAAAAAAAAAATTGTTCAATAAATGTAAAATTACTTTGTGGTGTCATTATTAATAAAATTTATAAGAAATGCTTTGTGTTTATTTTATATTTTGACAGTGGTGAACACAAAACATATCCTATAATTTTATAAAATTATACTGCCCTCATTTTATTTTTGAAAATCCAAAAAAGAATGACAATTCGCGGCATGTTGATATGAAGTTAGCTGCATTCAATTTTATGGCTATTCGAGCTTGAAAAACCATATGCAAAGAAATATTTAGAAAATATAAATACTACTTAATTATTTTAAAATATCAGAACACCACGTGATAAATAATATAATTAGCGTTATTTACCGGAAAATAGCGAATATCGCGTTAAAATAAAGGTATTTTCGTAAAAATTCACGTTATTGCAAAAGCGAAATGTTAATTGCATTCTAGTGATTGTTTGTGCTTAAAGGTCATTTTTAGTACTTTTATAGCAATGAAAACAATACACTTTACCTTGTTTCCTGAAGCTTGCAGTAGGTATTCACAAAATAAATTTTTAAATGTTTGTAAATCTCAGCTTATGGCAGGATTTATTTTTATTCGCAAATATTTAAGTAACTAACAATCACGTTCTGTCGCAGCAGGTGTAGGCAGAGGGGACGAAAGTACACATTGTCCTGACACACACTTATTCTTAGATCCACTACGCTAAATCCACGAATGTCGAACTACTGCGCATCCTAAACGGACCCGCAATGAACTCTATGATTGCGTACGCATTCCTACTGTTTCCTGTATGCGGCGTAAAACCTGTGTTTTCCATTTATTATCTTGACCCGTGATTGCTTATTCGATATCTCGTAGTTCCGTGATTTCTGAATAACCTCCAGCAAAGAGTAACTGGGAATATGTGGGTAATTGCTTAAGGAACGTGCATGGGAAAATCCGACAGAAATCAGTTAAGATAGTGTAATGGATGCGGTATAAATATCTACTTAGCTACGGATTGTTACGTTAATACGTAGATTCAAGCCGCGTGGGAATGGTTGGGCTACGGTGGGAACCTCTTTGTTGTAAAATGGTGTGGGAAACACACCTGCATGTCTCGAGATTACATGTGAAAACATCTTTGAAAGATCCTTCTTTTATATTCAACATGGATTAAATGAGACAGCTGAAAAAAAACAACAATTATCATGACACAAAGTATAATTTTTTGTGGGAACTTTATAAACCAAATTACCGTAATTTTTCGTCCGTCATTACATAATTAATTACATCGTATCTTCAAGTAGGTGTGCAATTTACTTTTTCTTAAGGTTACAACTAGAATCGTATTAAAACAAAATAAAATGGCTTTCAAAAATTAGCACGTAGTTTTTTAATTAAAAAAATAAATCGTTTGCTAAAAATTGCTCCTCACTTTATAAAAAAATGCAATTATTCAGCTCAATTTTTTATACAATTTTACTGGAAATGTTGAAAAAAGAAAAAAAAGAAAAATTAAAGTAACTTGCGTTCGCAGCTTTGTATTATTTACTTATTATTTAACTTTCGGTAAATAAAAAAATATTGATTAAGTACTATTTTACATAATAGGTTTATTAAGTGTGTGGATTTCTAAAATGATTTAACCATGAATGAGTGCAGATTTTTTAAAATCCTTTATATTCCATGTATAAGTGGCATATCCGATCGTCCATAGTTCCAGCTTAGTGACTGATATATTTTATGTGTCTGTCGGCAATACAAAGAACTTGCTAATTAAGATCAATGTTTGGAAAGAGTTTGTGTAGAAATCGTTTGATGTCGTCCCACCCAAAATGTTTATGTAGCTAATCATTAATTTGATCGGGTCCCTCGATTTGCACGAATCAAACGCACACAATGAAATTGGTCGTGCAAAACGAATACCGGAATATCGTTAACAGTCAGTACCTACTGTGAAATGTTGAGATTGGAGAAATTAATATTATAATTTCTTCAAACGATTTGTAACTTTGTGGCGTCATTATTAATTAAATAATTAAAAATATACTTTGTATACCCCGCCTTTATTAAAATATACAAATATTTCTACATGTTTCGACAGCAATGCTGTCATCCTCAGGAATATTCGAAACATGTAGAACTATTTATATATTTTAATAAAAGTGGTGTATACAAAGTATATTTTTAATTGTTTAAATGAATATTAGTAAAAAAAATAAATTATTTGCACTAAATTATACAGATATTACGTTACTAAGTAACTAATTAAACATCACGCCATTTCTTCGCAGAGGTAGGCAAAGGGTACGGATCGAACAATAACTCGATCTTGGCATACACTTCTTGCTTCCTTTCATACATCGTCACAATCATTAACTTCTTCTATTCCGACCTTCGATATGGCCCGACTCAAGTACTTGATTCACTTGATCGAGTCTTTTCTTCCTTGGGCGCCCCCGGCTTCTTCTTCCATACCATTTGCGTCATATTCTCCTTACACTCCTTTCTTCGTTCATTCGCTCTACGTGCCAAAATCCTCGTCCCTTTCTTAAACATACTCATTACACTTTCATCAGCCTTGCATTCTTTGCGAATCTCAATATTTTTACACGATCATACAGGGTTTTGACACACATCCGCCTCAGAGATCTCATTCATACAGCATTTAGTCTACTTTCATCGTTCCTCTGCCATTTCCATGGAGCATTGCCATATATCAGAGTTGGTTAGCACTCCATTATGGACTGCTAGCTTTGCTTCTTTGGACAAATTCAATATCCCTATATCAGTCTTTCCATCTCTCGTAAACATACTTCCCAAATATACAAACTCATCGACCTGCTCCAAGTATTCATCATTCACAACTGTATTGCACACTGTTTTCGTACTCTCTCTTTCAAACATGACTTTAGACTTACTTAAATTCATCATTAGTTCATTCTTCATACATCCTTCGTTAATACTATTATTATTATTACGTTAAAGAAGTTAAAGAATACGAATGGCTTATATTATTTGTATAAAGTTTTTTCAACCTCAACTACAAAGAAATCTATAAGTTTGTCTGAAGGTTCAGCACTAAAAAATGGCCATGAACATCATTTTGTAGTCTGCTAACTCAAGCAAAACTTCAAAAGATTTATGTGTATTTTTTTTTAAATGGGTAATTAGAACCAGTGACAAAAATCCTCAAAATGTAATCTTATAAATTCTGTAAATATATTCCGAAATGTCTAAAAGGCGTTGTTTGAAAACTAGCGGAGACATTTAAGAAAGTTATAATTTAAATTCCAGTAAGTCTTTCACATAGAACTTAAAAGTGTACAGTCTAAGAGCTTTTTTCACTGGACACCTTATACACTTTCGTTTGGGTAATTAAAAATTAAGACCGTGATTTTCTGAAATCGCATCAAAAAAAATGTCAGTAAGTCTATCCGGTAATCAATGACTAACCAGGGTCTTAAATTTGATTAGGTACGTTCAACGCCCATAACGACGTACATAAACTCCGACGATTTATTCCCCGTTTGACATTGCTTTAACTTTGTTTATTCCATTAATCAAAATCGATGTGACTTAGTGGGGCCATTAAATAAATTCAATTTTAAGATTGATCAAGCGGCGGGAGGCCGGCATTATGGATCCATTATGAATATTTGTTTGCAATTCAAAATATCACGATGTGAATTTGAATACGTCTTTTGATTGTACATTTTGTTGTTTTTTTTTGTTGGGTACAGTTTTTGTGTCTCAGGTATTGTTATTTTTGTAGATATGAAAAGGATATATTATAGTAAATTAAAAAAAAAAACGAAGGAAAATTTCAAGTTCAATAAGGATATTCTATAGTTTTATCGATTCGCCGTGCAATCTAAAGAAGTTTCTACACGGGTGGTTTGTCCAGTAGATTTCGTCCAAACTGGGCAAAACGAGATGTGTGGAGGCACTTTCCTGACCCGGAAAAGGAGTTGTCACAGGAAAGGAGAACTGATCGCTGGGCTGTCCGTTCTTCTTATAACCTACTAGACCTAAACCCCTCCTACGTAAAATATCGTAAGTTCAAAGTTTGAAGAGACAAAAGTTCGGTGCAAGTCGAGTTTTTTAAGAAAATGATATTTAAATCAGATGTTGTTATTGGGTTATCAATATTAGAAGACATTATATCTTCTATCGCTGTGCCTATCTTTGCTTTTTCGTGAAATAAGGAGGCATCGCACGTTCACTACCGGCGACTTTCACGTGGCTACTAGCCACTGGAGAAACCTACCACGGTAGGTAGGAGGCAACACATAATTTCTGCCTGGCCGCCCAACTTCTGGGCAAACCAGTCGTGTAGGGGTCGCTTTAGATATCCATTGATGAAATATTTTTCAATTGTACAAAACTTATAAGAACTGAAATTTCCAGTTTTCAACCAAATTAAGTAGGTATAGTAAGAAGATTTTCATCCGAATCAGGGAGAATTTTTTTGTTTAATAAACCATGGGTAGTTAGTTAAAATCACCCTGAAATAAATAAATGTACCTACATATTCCATATTTTTCAAAATATATCTATGAGGTATTGTATGTTTTTTCTGCACTATTTCCTATTTTACAATTTACTATAACGCGGTTGGCGCTAACAAAAAGTTGTCCAAAGAAGCGAAGCTAGCAGTCCACAATGGAGTGCTGATACCAACCCTGATGTATGGCAGTGAGGCATGGAATTGGCAGAAGAAGGATGAAAGTAAACTGAATGCCGTAGAAATGAGATCTCTGAGACGAATGTGTGGTAAAACCATGTATGATCGTGTGAAAATATTGAAATTCGTAAAGAATGTGAGTTTGATGTAAGCGTAATGAGTAAGATTAGGAAAGAGACGCTTAGATGGTTTGAACATGTGGAGCGAATGAACGAAGAAAGGAGTGTAAGAAGAATGTATGACGCGAATGTGAATGAAAGAAGAAGCCGGGGACGTTCGAGGAAGACATGGCACGATCAAGTGAATCAAATACTTGAGTCGGGCTATGTCAGAAGTCGGAATAATAGAAGAGAATGTATGAATGTGAATGAAGCAAGAAGTGTATGCAAGATCGAGTTGTTCGGCGGTCCGTCCTCTCTGCCTACCCCTGCGGAGAAATGGCGTGATGGTTAGTTAGTTAGTTACTATAACTACCCATTTTTTAAATTAATTTACTATTACTAGGATTTTTTTATTAATTTACTATTACCAGTAATTTATTTTAATTATTTGCTCTTAGTAGTAATATTTTAAATAATTTACTATTACTAGTAATTTATTTTAATTATTTGCTCTTAGTAGTAATATTTTAAATAATTTACTATTACTAGTAATTTTTCTATAAATTTACTATTTTCAACTATGTTTATTTAACGGCCAGCGCACAAAATACACACTCTGCAGGTTGCTAACTCAATAAATATTACGAATGATTTATCTGTACAAATGTATAGAGTATTTTTGTCATTTGAAACCTTATACATTTTCCTAACTACCCGAATAGAATTTAGAGATTAACAATTTTTGTTATTGCTTGAGAACAACCTACAAAATGATGTTTAGGGCACTTTTTGAGTACTGGCCCTTAAATAATGTAATTTACAAAAGACAAAAAATCAGCTAATGATTCCTTTAAAGGAACACTGCATCATATTCCGTATCTGTATTTCTTCTATCTTGCATTCTTCTGGAATTCGATCCATTAGGAGAAGCCTGCTTTTATGTTCTCCTAATCCGGCATTATGAAATCTAGTTTTAGAGACGAACAGGATCTCCACATCTCTTGCGCATTCTTATCTCCGTGTTAAGTTCACCCGTGTATAATCGAGTCCGTTCTTAGCTGACCGGTACAAATTTCTTAACAGAATTCACTTCTTGGAAGAACTTGTCCAGCTAGACGCATTTGCGATAGATTGGACCTAATACGACAGAGCAGAAGAGAACACGATGGGGTGGCATGCAGTATGCGAAGTACCTGTACAGATTGATTCAAATTAGTGAATCATTTCATACTGATTCGCCACGTCATATGAATGAATTCATTTTATGATTGGGTAATTTACGTAAATACTCAAATATTGAAATGAACCAGATTCTTCACATTATAGATAAAGCATGTTGTACTCGTCGTAAATTACATATTTTAGGAAATCGACTTTACGTTAATATCTTTGTAGGTACCTATTTATACAACAGCGGCGTGCATTGCTTTATGACCAAAGGTAGGCAGTGTCGCTTTGTGTAGTTTTTAATGGATTTTATTTTCAAAATGTCACGATTTTATTATTTTTATTTTTTTATTGTATAATATTAATTATATACAGTGGGAATTTATACCCGCTAAGCCACTGCAAGTAGCTTATCAGCAGGAGTTTATTTCAACAATATTATATAATACAACAATAAATAACAATCATCATATAAATGTACGGCAAAATTAGGATATAGAGGCGCATGCATGTTGTGATCAATGTACATAAGTTGAAAAAAAAAATTAAAAAGAAAAAATAATGAAAAAAGCATTACAGTTTTGTTATTGTGATACTAGAGTCCGATTTTATAACACCGATTTAAATAATATTATAAAAATATCAATATTACAAAAATATCATCATTTTAAACATCAACATTATAAAAATACCAATATTATAAAAATATCATCATTTTAAACATCAACATTATAAAAATACCAATATTATAAAAATATCATCATTTTAAACATCAACATTATAAAAATACCAATATTATAAAAATATGAATATTATAAAAATATGGATATTATAAAAATACCAAGATTGTAAAAAATATTCAAAACTTAAATCAAAATATTTTTTATGTGACAAAATACACGTAATTGAAAACCTACAGCGGATTCGGTATTAACGAAACCGGTACGCGAAGACGTGGCTTTCGCGTAATGTATCCCTAAAAAAAATTGTATTGAGGAAGTGTATTGGAATAAGTCGGATTGAAAATAAAGAAAAGAAATTTGTGAAATAGGAACAATTTATCAATTCGGAACGATTGTGATTTTAAAAATGTTAACAAATTGATGGAAATAATTTGATTTTTTTTTCTTCTTTTTTAAGCTTTGTTTTTTCATTGGATTCCTTTATAGACTGCACGCCTGTGCTATCTGGAATACAAAATACTTTTTTTTATATTTTGATAAAAAGCAGTGACTTTGTGGTTTGACATATTAATGAAATAAAACAATCACAATAAAGCAGTTACTCGAAATTAAAAAAATGCAGTTGAAGCCAAAAGCAAATTTCTTCATAATCAATTAAATGTATCCAATACCCCAACATTAGGTATATTTCCCATAAACTCATAAAATTTCTCATTATCCCTTAATCACCTTTTCTAATGATGCTTGTGTTAAACGAAACTGCTCGGTCTTAATAAACATTAAATATATTTCGTGGTTATAAACAAAGCGATTGTTTTATTTCATACTTTTGTTTGTTGATGACTCGTTTTGTCACCAATTTTTAAGGATCTAATGAAATAATTCAGTAGGTTATTCGTCGTTAATTAATTTGATTTAATCCAATTTTTTTTTCTTATTCCCATTGAGAAGCGGTTTTAGTATGAATAGAGGTGATAATGATAAACATTACGACTGATTGTTTTGAAGAGGAATAAAGTTGTTACTATAACTATCTGTCGTACAATTTCTTCTCAAGGCTTGCATCGTAAAGTAATAAGTTTAACTGCAGTATTTACTTATTTCAAGTTCTTAACTCTTATTCTATTTGAATATCTGTTTGTTTAATCTGATTTCTTCATTAGCTACTTTGACTATCCAGAAAATTATCAACATTGCAGAACACGATGTAACCAGGTAGATGTTATTCATAAGTTAAAGTATTAAAACTAGGCACTATGCAGTGGTTCACAGAAGGTGGAATGTGCAGTTGATAGACTAGGTACCCACGATCTACGGGCTACGGATGGACTAAACAGCCTCCGGTCAGTTAAGATGCGAGGAACACCTGTCTGGTCTATGTGCTGCTAGTGGCTAGTGGCTGGTTACAAGTGCATTCCGAAAATAGGGGGTACCGACCAATCAACCTGTGTACAGGGGGCCTAAATCTAACGAAAAACTCAATTAAGAATTCCTTTAAATCAATGATTGGATCTTTTTATTAATTGAGACTAAACGAAACGGATAAACACTTACAGATGGCGCTAGTTTAAACATTTTAGAAAAAAAACACTTTTAGCATGTAATAAAACGTTAAGGTTAAATGAAACGTGGTACGTTTCATTTAACCTTAAACGAGTTTTCATTCAAATAGTTAGAGATAATTCAATATTAAAAGTAGATTTAAATTGTAATAATAATAACAATATTTAGATGATTCCTGAAGGGCACTGTACAAATATTTTCCAATTCTATACCTTATTAATAACTATTGTTAATCCATTATAAGAGTTTATGGCTAACAGATTGCATCCACCAGTTCAGCGGTCAATAATACAAAACTATATGTAGAATGCTTTTAACCAATGAACGTAATGTCGCGCTAAAATGTACATATTATTTATATTACCGGACAGGCCACTTCAGATTAACACCGTTTTTTTAGAGAATTTTAAATACGGTTTTGCACGCAAGACGACATAATATTGGAAACAACGCATGCTATTAGGTATTCTATTTAATGCTGTAATATATTTTAATTATTTATGGTTTCTTTTTAGGCAAGGGAAAGCACATATTATGATGGGTGGTGTACAGGGATTTGATTCGAATTTATCTACGTTAATTTTGAATTACTTGTGGACACATAGGAAATTTCATCATTGGTTTTCAAACTGCACCTATCTTCAGACATTTTGGTAAATATATCATGGATTTTTAAAGATTACAGTTTGAGGATTTTTGTCTTTTGAAACCTTATACATTTTCCTACCTATCCTTGCAGAATTTACATACAAATCATTCATGGTTTTGTTTGAGTTGGCAGACTGCAAAGTGATGTACTAGGCCATTTTTTAGTGTTTTGAGGCCCTTAAAGAATATTGTAAAGAAACGTTAATGTATCATCTTCGTATCTTCGTGGTTTAATTGATTCTTCAAGCACCATAGATATTCTCACCTTCCATCGTCGGAAATTTCAAATGCAACCGATTAAAACTACTCCCGAGTGTCAAATGAGGTTATTTATAACGGCAGGTGCTATAGCTGCTCAGTGTTCAGCGTTCACGTTCCATTAGATTTCCGAACCGGAGTATGTGGACACTGGACAGTAGACACGGATTGTATGAACATGAACACAAAGCAAGCAGATGAGGAAAACTGTGTTCAGATTATCTATTTTGCGAAGGCGGATCACCTAATCCTGAAAGTAACGTAATATTATCATAATTACGAGTATAATCATTATAATTTTATCGCCTAATAATTATGGAAAACCTATAACGTTAAAAGTAATAATATTTCATGTGTTCAATGTAGTTGATTACTGAACGTGGAATTGTACGCAATGTGACAGAATATTATATTACACAAGATTATATTATCATTTTTATTGAATAGATATATATTATGTACGCATTGTACTTACATATTGTGCGCTGTACACATACAACAACGTCGCAAGCTTTTCAAATTTGAAACCATGTTGAACTACATTTCTGAAAACAAGAAACTATATAAAATGTAATAATGTGATGGAATGGAACTGATTAAGATATAATTTGGCATATGTACCTAGTACCAATGACATTACAAATATGTACTCTTGGGAGATTCCATGCACTATTTTATGCTCCGAAAGTGAAAAATTCGGCTTACAAGAACACGATAATCAGCGGAGAGACTCAATTGCTCAACGATGCTGCATTGATCGCAGTTTTAAGACTATATTTTGACCCATATCACAAAATAGTTGTATAACTGCTCCCATGACTTTTTAAACTTTTCCTATCAACCTTTTTTCTTCTTGGAAGTTTGATACAGATTTTCATGTTTAGTATTGTTTAATTCAGTAATTTACAAATTCCTACTTGTACAATTTGTTATTGCTACCACTTGTCTATGAATATTTTTAACTATTTCCCATTTAATGTCATTATACGTGTGTAATCTTTGTAATATATTCCTGCACAATTGTTTTATGAAGACTATGAAAAATAAATAAATAAATGTAATGTCATTGCCTATTACAGGTGACACACCGCATTCATATATTGCATAATTTGTCAACAAAGAAGATAACATTTTCTTTGTTCTTTAAAAAAGCTTAATTAGAGCAGAAATAAAATAGGTACAAAGGATTTATTGTTTTTCTTTGTAGGTTTTTAATAAAATATAAAAGCAGTTGGTTTCGACAAATAAGTTATAGGAGAAAAACAATAGATTGTTTGGAGATAGTTGCATATTAGTGAGGTGTTTTTATCGTGATGTAGGAACATGGTGTCCGGGAGTAAAGTACAGTAATTTCGAAAGGTGATTCAATGTTTATGATATTACATGCATTAAAAATAAATGAGTTTATTCAGAATTCCGACATTTGAAGGTAAATTTTAGGTAAAAATTATTTATTTTTACAAATTTTGTTTGATATTGTTTATGCGGGGTTTCCATGGTCTAGACCTGGTCTAGCCTAGGCGCCCCCGTGGCTGCCGGCTGCGTTTTATAGTTGCTCCTGATTTATCTTGCAAATATTGGGAAGTTATTAATTTTCCCGGTGTAAAAATAGCATAAAATAACCGCAATAATTTTTAGGTTACATTTATAAAAAAATACATAATTTTAGTGCTGTCGTTTCGAGCTTAAATCAAGTTTATAACAAAAACCCAAATATTTCAAATATTTTGAGTTGAAATCTGCTACGTTCTTCCGAATTAACGCATCGGCATCAGTCACATCTGGCGGTCGGTCGTCACCACATGTAATAGTGAAGTGCCAACAGTTAATAGAAACGGCGATTCGGGCCACGGTGGTTGTAAAAAATATTGTATACAACCGGGAAGTGGGCTGCTGGGACCCCAACAAGGACACCGCCAGCTGGGACAAGAACGAGCCTTTACCTTCGTCATTGAGATAGTGGCCAAGTTCCTCAACAAGCACGACTTTGACCTGATCTGCCGGGTGCATCAGGTGGCAGAGGACGGGTGTGAGTTCTTTGCCAAGAAGCAACTGGTACTGCGGGGAATTCGGTAATGCAGGAGCAATGATGTCAGTGGACGACACGCTGAAGTGCTCCTTCCGAATTCTGAAGCCGGCTGACAAGCGCATGGCGTACGTGCAGATCAACACCAAGCGTCCCGTCACCAACAAAGACAAAGAAGATTGGAAGAAAGGATCAGTACCTTCGGCCCCCATCCTCACCCGCCGCCCAACTTTACATAACTCCTATAATTTGTATTAGCGTCTTGCAATATATCGTAAGGAATAAATACAGTTAGTTTCTTTTTTTTTTCAATTAGACATGTATGAAAACTTAGACCAAGCCGTATTTAATTTTGATAATCTAACTGCATCTCTTTATATGGACTATAAATAATGTGTAATGATAGCCTGTCCAAAAAAAAATGTAAAAGATGTAATATAGGAATAATGAAAGAATAGGAAGTAAGATTTGTACAGCGCCCTTGAGGTGATTTTTCACAAAAACGGCGCTATAAAAATCATCCGATTATTATTGATCAGACATAGAAGTGCGTTGCCACACTTAAGAGGAATGGCTGCGCGGACTGTTTCATACATAACTTAATTTTGGATTTGTGGCCAAAATACTCACCTAAACCTAATGATCTTTTTTTTCATTTACGAGTACAATAAATATCTAGTACGGATTAGTAGTAATTTATTTATTTTTGTTTTACATCATGAAATATAGGCCATTAAAGAATTGATTTTTCGGGATTTTAGAGGTACCTCAATTATTTGGGGGCTAAGGGTCATTTAAAAAAAAAATTATCGCGTCTGTCTGAAAATATAATAAAACATAAAATAAGTAAAAAAATAAATAAACAGTATGGTGGACTTTAAATTAAATTAATAACGGCCAATTTAGGTTGGAATACAAATTTGCCGTACATAATTTAAAATATCGATCCGAAAAAAATTGTTTTTTTTTTTTTTTTTTCTTTTTATATTTTTATTTAGGTAATCATATTTACATAGCAAATATTATAATTTCTTCAAAAAATACAATAAAATTCTAAATATCCTCTAAAATTATGAAAATTGTTTTTTTTTTCATGCCATATACCAGTACTTCATAATTTAAAACAAAAATAAATAAAATACTTCTCATCCGTATTAGATATTTACTAAACCTTTAATTAAATATATATCATTGGGTGTTTTGGATTCAAATCCTGAATTAAGTTATATTTGAAACAGGCAGCGCAGCCGTTCCTCTTAAATATCGTCATATATATCGACCAAGATTGACTGTATGTTCAGTGCTAAAGTGCAAGTGTCCAATCACTTAAAGTCAAACAAAAAAGAAAAAATTTCCGCCCCTACTAATTTATCTTCGTACGAAAAAAAGAATTTCGGTTAAATTTTTTCTACATATCTTACTTGTGGATACTGTCACTTCCCGAAGTTACTGCACTTTAACCAATGACATCTTGCAACTTCTTTTAATTTACCAGTGGCGGCTCGTAACTTTTGAGTGAACTAGAGTGCTAAGATTGGAAAATACGACGTTATTGATGTTTTTGAAGCCGAAAATAATTGAAATTTATTTTCAACATTTCAATTTTTTATATTCAAAATTTAGATGGTAGGTAGGACAGCGCCCCAGTGTAATGGCCTGAAATAGTTGGGTACAAAAAAACGAAAGAAACACAAAAATACATCAACTTTGTTAATCGATACACATACAGGAAATGAAAAGTTTCCTGTATTTTGTTGTGAAACGGTATTGATTATCTAGTTGGCGACCACTGTTGCAACATGACAGGAACTAGAGGCCGTAGACCCGGCTTTATGATTGGCTTGAGCAGGTGAAAATGACACACGACTAATTTTCATTTACGTCAAGTTTCTGCTGCAATTATTTCCGCTGCTGTAAGAAATACAATAGATATGAGTGAACTAATATAAATTCTGCCGTAGGTGACAACTACAGCTGCATTTTAGAAAGCAAAAAGCGCTCCACATTTTTTTGGACAGGCTCCAAAGGGAAAATGTGTGAATACCTTGGTAGTGAATACACGCTTTGAAATAGTAATATTTTTTTCGGAAAATTAATAAAAGTGACACATTTCTCTATATGTAAAATTATATACCTATAATTCAAAATTTCATTCTCTATGCACTATTCAAATATTAGTACATAGTTGTAGTGTGGAGTAAATTTGGGTTCCTATTTCATGAGCTTTCATAACTAACTAACCATCACGCCGTTTTACTGCAAGGGTAGAGAGGACGGACCTCCAAACAACTCGATCTTGGCATACACTTCTTGATTCATTCACATTCATACATCGTCTCATACGTTCTCTTCTATTCTTCTGACTTCTGACATGGCCCGACTCAAGTATTTGATTAAGTTGATCGTGTCATGTCTTCCTCGGGCGTCTCCGGCTTCTTCTTCCATTCACATTCGCGTCATATATTCTTCTTACATTCCTTTCTTCGTTCATTCGCTCCACATGCCCAAACCATCTTACGCTTACATCAGACTTAGATTCTTTACGAATCTCAATATTTTTCACACGATCATACATGGTTTTACCTCACATTCGCCTCGGAGATCTCATTTCTACAGCATTCAGTTTACTTTCATCTCTTACTTTTCTCTGCCAATTCCATGCCTCACTGCCATAAATCAGGGTTGGTATCATGCAAATTCACGCAAAGAAGGTGGAAAAAATAAAGGAATGAAAGTATCTAAATAGAAAACAATGATCTTATTTTATATCAATATTGTTTTTAGTATAATATAGGACTTAACACTGTTTGTCGGTTGACAATATCAAATATTACAATATAAATACAATTCGTCTGAAAGGCAGGGATGTGTTTGAAATGAAAACTGCATGTTTATTGCAAGTAATCCCAATTAAATGCTAACCGGTGCCAGGTTCGCACGGAGTGTCCTCCCGTGCTGCGTCTCTCCCCGCCTCTCGTCCTCTGGATGGTGGGAGAATCGACAATCTATTATAATATTTAGTAAGGATACTACGTTTTGAATTTGACGTATTACCGAATCTGAAAAACTCAACATTTCATCGTTGGGTTATTTTAAGGTGGATTAAGATATTTTAAACCTAACAATGTTTTTAAAGTGATGAAACTTTTATTAGGTACCTATTTCATAAGACAATAATAATTTTTAAAATTAATAATGTATAATTTCATAACTCCTTATGACTCGATTAATCCAGTCATTCCTTAGACGCAGGCAAGCAAAAATTAAAAAAAAATATATTTAAATAAATTTAACAAAATTTATATTCCGATAAAAATAATGCTTTGCAACCCATTTGAATAATATGTTAAGCTAAACATTTAAAATAGTTTTTGCTTGTGTAGTGGTGTACTGTATCCTCTGTTGACTACTGCGGGGTAAGAGGGGACTATGGGCGGGTGTTCCAAATTAGTTGGAACTAGTTTGAACCACTAATAATAATAATAACAATAATAATCGGATGATTTGTATAGCGCCGTTTTTGTGAAAAATTACCTCAAGGGCGCTGTATATGCACTATCGGTGTGCAAAGATACATTCAAATGTGTGTTCTATAAACTTATTTTCTTGTATTTGACTCCATTAATTTTAAAACATATTAATCATGTAAGAATGATTTTTGACGGCCTTCATGGTCGAGGGGTAAGGCCCTTGACTACGAATCCGAAGGTCGCGGGTTCAAATCCTGGCGTGCGCAAGTAAATTTTATTGAATTAATTTGTGCTGTTTCACAATTAATTAATTTTAAAAATAATATACAGTATATTTGGGTACGTTCTAGAGTGGAAGATACTCTCAGTATCGCCCTGGTGGAAGACCACCATTCAGAATTGAAACGTTGCTTGAAATGGCTTTTAGCCGTGTTTGGTGACCAGATCTGAATAGCCAGGTATTTCTCTACCTTTCTCTTCCCCTTCTACTTCCCCTCCCCAATACCTTCAGCTTCACAACATTCCCAATTGGGGATGGCATAGTCTCACTGGCTGCAGATGGCTGGGAGCAGTTGGAACTCTTGTGCGGTATTCACGTAAAAAAAAAAGCAAACATTTCAATTAATTACGATACCCACCTAAAACTGAAAACTACGGCCATTTTTTTAAATGGACCATTAGACCTATTAATAGCACCGACGTAAATGCTTAACAACTACATTTTTAAAACACATTTTTTTTCAAAGTGCGAATTTTTCTATGTTTCTAAGAAAATAGTGATTTATTTGAACGTAGGTATGAATACAGGATAGATATTCGAGCAGAAGTACACTTTTCTGTGTTTTAAGTGGTTTTTGTACGCATACGCATAAATACAAGTAATTCCGCCGTATGCTCTGTTATCAGTAGTAAAAGGAAACCATTCCCACACAGGTGGTCGCTGTTATCGCCTGTGAAAATACTTTTACCCAAGTTCCATTAGTGTGTAGCGTCGGTACACGTGTACGTACACATCTTTTACACCTTAATTATCAGGGAAAAAATTATACCTAAATCAATAAATGAACTCATGTTGACTCTTCACTTAAAAATGTGCAAATAGATTAAAAGAACATGAAAATACTTTGAAGCATTTAAAGAAGGTACTTCAAACATGTCAAATCCTGTTGAGAGTCTTCCAAGGCTTTTTTTCCTCCAGGAGGCACCTACTCATTTTGATAAATTAACATACTGGTATCTAAAAACTAATATGCTTCATGACTTGCAAAAGAAATATGAACTCATTCTATTAAGGGGAACGGCTGCGGTGCCTGTTTCACACAAAACTGAATTTTGTATTGGAGGCCAAAATACCAATCCAAACTGAATGGTCGTATTTTATTTATCGTGGAAATGTTTACAATGAAATTCAAAAAACGAAGTTGATAACTTGAGAATGATAGCGAATCTTAAGAGTATCGAAACCGCTGAACAGTGTTTCTTGGCGTGGGGCGCACGCCCCACCAGGGGGCCATTTTAATGGCAATGCGCAAATCAGTAAGTACATATTTATAGGTTGTAATTTTTTTTTTTTAATATTGCAACACTGACCTTCTATGAAAAAAAATGCGATTTTTCGCCTGCGGCGCATTTCCGGGTGACGATTTTTTTTCTACGATCGGGGGATTTTGAAGCGTTAAATACGAGAACAGTTATACGGATATGACCGTGAGCCAAAACAGAGTTGTGTGTTCCATCCTCTCTGCTACACCTCTAGATAAACGGCGTGATACTTACTGAGTTAGTTAGTTATGATAGGTAATGTAAAAAGTTACAATATAACAGATATATTATATGTTTGCAAAAATTAAAACAAGTATTGAAAATATTTATGAACAGTCGACTCATTTACATAAACATTTTAGAATATTACATAACAATTGAGATCAAACCGGGGGAATAAATTATCAAATGTAAATTAGAAATAGCAAAGGAGCAAGAAAATATTCGCTAAATAACCTCACCCAATGTAATTTGTATTCATTTTTGTTCGATAGAACGACGCAATTTTTGACTCAAGAAAAATATTCTTCGACTGAAAGTTGAGATAAAATGAAAATGAACAAATAAAAAAAATAATAATTGGATTACATCTATAGCGCCGTTTTCGTGGGAAAATCACATCAAGGGCGCTTTATAATTAATTTGTATAATATATCACTTGACGTACAACCAATTCCTTAAAGCTAAAATTTATTACTAATTGCTTATAAGTATGACTTACGACTAAGACTTATGGCTAGAGATTAACTACTGAGACTAATAATTAGTGACTTACATCTATAGCTTATAGCTAGTGACTTACAACTAAAAGTTATAGCTAGTGACTATCAATTTATACTTAAGTAGGTATAACTAGAATATAAACCTAACACATATGTAAAACTTGTACACATTTAAAACTAATGCATATTTATGACAGAGTGAACATTTTATATACAATATTGCAAAATGAATTACAATTATGGCTTAAAACTTGAGTCTTACACCTAAAATACCTATTTATAATATTATAAATACCTGTTATGATTATTGCCCCTGCTTTCAGTGGTAAAGCCTACAAAAGTAGAAGTGTAATAATTGTTATTGAAATTAAAGATGGTAATCTGGGCGGTAGAAGGTAAATAGGTATATAAGTAATTCTTTTGGACCGAGTACTCGAAAAAAAGCCACTGATATTCTGTAAATAGGAAAAGAAAATGTATGAGACGATGTGTGAATGTGAATGAAGCAAGGAGCGTGAGCCAAGACAGAGTTGTGTGTTCCATCCTCTCTGCTACCTTTCTGGAGAAAGGGCGTGATGGTTAGTTAGTTAGAATTGTAAAAAGTCTTCTAGATATTTTGCTGCTAAGCCGGCGATACATGAGTAAGTATTTTTACGCAACATATTTCAAATGCCAGTGGCTACGTCCAGACAGTCCGCACAACGCACACTACACATTTCCAATTAGCCCATCGGAAGAGTAATATAAGGTGCATGAAAATTTTTTTATAATATAATTGGACATATCTATTAATTACACGTTAAACTTTTGCTCGATACTTGCTTGCATATGCGTTGCATGCCTCTCGGAGTCTGTACCAAGCTAGTGAAGTGGTCGAACAGTAGGCTCTGTTACGTTTAGAAGGCAAATATTTCAAACCTTTAAAACAATAAGTATTTTAGTGCTGCGTGTTCGTGCATTGCCGTAGTAAATAAAGTCATAAAATTACAACAAAGAAAATCTCACATTCGAACGTGCTCACCCAGCAAACTACAAAACCTCAATATTACGAGAATCCACGTCCTTGCGAATCTTTTGTATCGTTGGCCATTGACTTCAGTCGTGATTGGGATATTGTGCTGTGATATTTAGCCTCCGGTTAGTGACTGCGATTGGAAATAATGCTGTTCTCACAATGAGAAAAGTTTTTTCCCACGGGTTTCTTCAGCGATCCATTTAATGCTGTATTCGCCATTCCGTGCTGGAGCTTAGCGTAACCCCTTGACTACGAAAGTGAGTTTGCCGAACTTTATTATAGTACTTATTTTAGTTCATGTGTTTTAATATTTCTTAAAATAAAATAAATTCACTTAGTATTAAGACCAGTTTAAATCAGTTTTTCAAATATTAGTACACAGTTGACATTTTTCACACGAAACGTGCCGCTTCTACGACTCAACAGCTCGGCTGTGGATAATCTGCCGGCCTTTGTGTTTACTCGCTCCTACAAAATGGGTTTCTTGAAGACCCAGATTCACTCCGTCCCATCCTCTAAAAGACCCTCCACACAGCATCCCCAACGATCACATAGGCCTTGAGGGAAATTATTTCCCTCAGGGTTTCCTGCGTGAAGAACTGTTTTTTTTTTTTTTTATATTACAAAATCATGTCAATACATTAGGTGTAGGAGTGGGGGTGGATGAGTAACTACGGGGGGAGGTAAGTAAAGAGTGGAGGAAAGAGAAAGAGACAGATGATTCGGAGAATGGGAACATATTCAAAATAGTACTGTAAGTGAGATTTTGATGATTATCATTAATTATGTCTTCATTATTTCTTACGGATTTTTAAATTTGTAAAATGTTTCTGCGTTGTCTAATCGTTTTCCTTTATTGTATTCTTCATATTTACACATTCTTCAATTTGGTTTAAAAAAATTATACAAGCTATGTTATTTTTCATTTTTGAATTTACCGACATATTTTTGTAATCATTGTTATCACTGAAATATCGATTATTAAAGTGTGATCGACTTCACCTCTATGGTTGGGTGATTTCGTTACTCTCGTGTTTTGTTTGAATTTGGAAACATTAATATTAGAAAAAACGCGTCTCCCTCTGTTCACATCTCTACCTAAAATAATTGTTATTTTTAGTCCGAGTGGTATAATACGAAAGTCAGACATATGTGAAGAAGTGAAATAGACACCTTTAATTCATTCCGTTTTTCGGATGAACAATGCTGTACATCGTTGCTATCTTTTGTTTATGATCGACTTCATCCCGCAAAATACAGAAATTCACATTTATCCTCAAACGTGGATACTAATGAACATGTTTGACAAAAGTGAACTAAGTATATTGTTAACAACACACTAGCTAATAGATTAAGTGTGTGAATATCTCATACCCTTAATAAAAATAGACCCGTGCAATAGTTTGTTCGCTGCAAAACTCGAAACATTCAAAATAAACGTAATCTTTGGATTTTTGTCGGTTTGTTGATCTGTTTTATTGATCATTCATGTTCTATTCGGTTGTCTCGTACTGTAGACTACAATCGGTGATAAATAATAGGTAATTTAAAATCGTAAGTTGGCAGTAGTGGTATAATTGAAAAAAAAAATAAATATACGACTTCACCCCACCTGATCGACTTCACCTCAATTTACCGGTACATGTATAATCTCTTCTTCTATATATGAAAATTAATGTTTGTCTGTCTGTCCTTGATTTTCTCAAAAATTATTCTACTGGTTTCGCTGAAAATATCACTCTTTGTTCTTATTAGTGCCGGGAAGATTTAGAGAATGTTGTTTTGAATGAAATCCAATATGTAAAACTGTTGCTATAATATAGTAATAAAAACATTGAACCCGCCATGTTTTATTGAGGTTATCCCATATATATATACCACTCTGGTTAGCCACAGATTACATATTCAAAAGAAGAAGGTTTGTTTGGGTAGAATATTTTCAAAATACAAAACACAAGTAGGTACCTACTTAAGAACTTTATTATTTAGATACGTTTTGAAAAAATAAATGTCTAGAATGAAACAAAATCTTCAAATGAATATTTCTTTGTTTCGGGATAGTAATAGTCGCCACAAGGCATTACTTTCACTGTCAAATCAAATATGGCACCCAAACGACAAGCAAGAATTCCCAACTTCATAACGTAATTCCAACAAAATAAGAATCTCGAGTAAGGCCGGGTACACGTCAGGAAGTATTAAATATAATGATAACATATATTAAAAAGACTCCATGGCCCGTCAAGATTCGGATGGATCTAAAGATTTCTAAGATTGTTAATTGAAATAAATTTAAAATTAGTATATAAATAATGGTGATGAATTTTATCGTAAAGGTGATTTTACGATGGCATAAGTTATGAAGGGGTTACCTGCTCCAAATGTAGGAACTCTCTCACCACGATCAGGTGTGAAGATTTAACTCGGCGCGGGTTATCTTGATCAGTAACACGTTTTCATAGCAGTTGTATGGCTAAACGGTCCAGGCTTTTACTATTATAAAATATGCCCCGAACACATCAATAAATTGGTTGATAATTGACAAGTAATAAGGTAATTGAATTATTTATGAGGACTAGATGGAGAAGATTACAAGTGGCACTATCTTTTTCTTTTTTTCTTCTATCACAGTAAACTACAGCGTCATTAAAAGAACAAAAAAACCACGATAGATTTTTATTTACTTGTAACTAACGAAAAAAGTTTGACAGTTGCAGATAGGGACTGTTTGCTAGTAAGTTGTTAGTAAGAAAAATACATTGGTTTCTAATTTATTTTCATAATTCCAAATAAATAATAAAAACGTGATGTGGGTAATACCCACAAAATAAATCAATAAATGTCTTATTATTCGTTTCTGAGTTGAAACCTTTTTTAGCTGTACTTTTAGAAACATAACATATCTGACCTTTAAAAGTAATGGCGAGATATTAAAGTTTGAGAAAGTTCATCACATTTCGGATAGATTGTTCTGATGGGTAAATAAATATCGGAAAGGTCACGAACAGACTTTATTGGTAAACATGATTTATATTTGAGTAGTTTCCTTGCGCTTTTGTAACTATTGAATTATTTCATAACACTTCCCCTTGAAACTCTCCAGAAACTGCCCTTTCTCAACTCCTCCGTCTCTCCGCTCTATTCAACACACTCCATATAGGGATGTTAGAATTTCACTGGTTTGGGCGATTGGGACTTTTGTGCTGTACGCAAATTAAAAATAAATATTCCCGGGAGCTCATAAAAATACCAATACCAGATTTTACGAAAAATTTCGAAACATAAACTTTTCCTGCTATATTTGTATATTTTCCACATTTTCTTTTTATTTTTCTTATTTAACTTACCTTCATCATCCATGTATTAATAGAAATATACTAATACACTGCGACTAACTGACTACCAGGTATACCCACCCACTGGCCTTGCCCATGTGGGATTTTTTGCTTTATACGCATTACACGTAGGTTTATGTACATGTGTTCAGATGTATTCGTATATATAAGTGAATATTAGAAGAATTTTTTTTTTAAATGTTTCTAATTTTTGTACCTTGTTTTAGTGAATGAATGTATCAAAAAATTAATTAATAAATAAAAATAAAATAAAAAAATTTGGCACCCCATTGGCAGGACTGGGGATTAGTTCGAGTAGAAGCTTTAAGCTCCAAGTTTCGTTACATTTCTTTGAAAACCCTTATTTTACAGTATAGTGATGTGGTTATATACTCATGTACTCTGTACATAGGGAGTCATGTATGTTAGCTGATTAACGACGCAGATAGATCTATCATGAACATGAATTATACGACCCGCCTAATAAGATGATTTGATGATAATCCTGAGATGGCGAAAGACGCACCTGTTTTTCGGATCACTACTCATTATGTTATAAATTGCTCGTACGAGTAATAACCAAACTGGTTCTTCTTATGAACAGTGACCAACTGAGGTAAATTAATAACAAACAACATTAAATCCCTCAAACTGGTTTAAAGAGGGCAAGTTTAAATTTTACAACTACAGTATGTAATTCACTTCTAATTCAGGTAAAAAGAATGTTCAAAAGAGACGCAATTAAAAAGGAGTGTTTGTTTGTTTGTTTATTTGTTTATTCTACAAGTGTACAAGTTTATATTAAGTTTTGTCTCTATTTATGAGGCGTTCTCTTTGTACCTATTATAATAGGTACTATAATAGAAATAACAACCTAATTTTTATGAAAAGTAAATGCTCTCCCAGTTATTTTAAGAACGGTGGCATAAATCTTTATACATAAAAAAAAAATTGTCTGTCCGTCTTCAATTTTATCGAAAATTACTCGACCAGTTACGCTGAAAACAGACAGCTTGTTCTTATTAGTGCTGGGAAGATTTAGAGAGTAGTTTGAATGAAATCCAAAATGTAAAACTGTTGCTATAACATAGTATGAAAAACATTAAACCCTTTATATTGTATTGAGGTTATCCCATAGATATACCACTCTGGTTAGCCACAGATTACATATTCAAAATAAGTAGGTTTGTTTGGGTAGAATATTTTCGAATGGAAAACACAAGTAGGTACCTACATAAGAACATAATTATTAAGATATAATTTGAAAAAATAAATGTTTGGAATGAAATAAATTTTTTAAATCAATGTTTCTTTGTTTCTTTGTTTAGACATAGTTACTTCAGTCAAATCGATTATTGCGCCCAAATGACAAGCAAGAATTAACAACTACATACAATAATATTATTTAAAAAAAATCACTAGCAAGGCCGGTTACATATAAGCTAGTTCATTATATCATGTACCTACTGAAAATAAGAATTACGTATTTTAGAATTAGTTATGTACCCCGTACTCACAGAACAACCGAAAATATGTTTTTTTTTTAATTAGGGCGTCCTTTAATTTTTGTAAATTTGACAATGACTGCGAGTTTTTTAGAAATAAGGAATAGGTACGTACGTAAGTCAATTCAATAAAGCATATTGAATTTTTTATAAGCTTAGAAAACATTAACGTGAGCGAAGATCACCTTTATGGATTAAGAATATTAATATCTTAAATAAATAATAAGACTTTACTAATTTGCATTACGCAATTTTGTAAAATGTCATACATAGGAAGATTAGAAATATATACATCAGTTAGTATGAATTCGTGTAAGATTGGTCTTTTTATCAGGTACTTAATAAGTTGTACTCCAATCTGGAAATCCGGCCCTAGCTACTTATGTTATACCAGTTGTGAAACATGTGATCTTATACTGTTTATCAGTAATATAGTAAAATTTAATACTAGACTTTTCTTGCATACTTGTGTACTTTTAACAATTATTCAATCTTAACATCATGTTTTTCCGGAATGAGGTATCTTCCTAAATTCGGAAGAACCCCCAGTAATACCTCCCAGTTCCATAGAACTCGTTTATAAAACTTTTTGTTATAGTAGAAATATGATGCAATCGTAAAATACAGTTTATTTGGTGCCGTACATGGGTCCCAACTGTCTGGAGTCAGAAGAACTACGTTATTACCAGAATCAGAAAATTATCATTCTTCAAATCCAATCATACAAAAAAAACACCACGTATCCAAAATACATTAATCGAGAAATTTCAATATCTTCGAAGGGACAAAATATCGATCTTATGAGATTAAAATCTCTTACTATTGTCATTATCGATTGTGGTTATTGATATACTCGTACACATGTGTATGAACTTACTCTGTACTGAAACGTGTACACTGAACGTACTGCGAACATTTTGAAAACCACAGCAGGTGTGTACCCAGTTTATCAGAAAATGAGGTTTCCATGGATAAAACGCCACCTGTTCAATAGTAATTGTTGTGAAACGTGACAGACATATTTTGATTGATCTCACGTTGATTGGAATATTACTCAGGATTCACAATTACTTCATAAGCAAGTATTATATTAACTGTTATTACCGTGGGTAGAGAAGGTACGTAAATCATTTAGACAATTTTATACAAATAAACTCACATATTATACGCAAATTTGCAAATTTACCAGAAAATGTACAGATTCATTAAATTGAGAAATTACAAAGCTGGCACAATAAATATTGAACATCTCAATTAAATACGTGCTTTTCAAATAGATTGTTACAATAGGCCAAAAAGAGTTTTTTTTTGGAATAGTGATCATTATAGCATTAAGCGGGTACTGGATTTTTTTTTGTTTTATTTAGGAAACCCAGCTATGATTAATATCTATTGTTGATTTTTTTTTCTACGCTTACAGGGATGTATGTTACCCAGAATGGCGGACCCTCACAAGGTCGAACTGTCATTGTTTCGATAGCTCTGAAAGAATCCCAATTCTGGAACTGGGGGCGAAGTTAATCCGGAGAACCAGATGAGAAAAAAACGAGAAGGAAGGAGTGAAGAGAACGGTAGGATGCCACAGAAATTGAATAAGCCAACCTTGTTCGTGAATATCCTTAGTAGTTAATTTCACCTCACTGAAAACTTCATTATTATTTCCATTATTATTATTTTATTATTATTATTATTATTATTTCCATTTCCATTATTTCCCCACCTCCCTATTCCCCTTCCCATTCTCCTTCCCCTCCCCAATACCTTCAGCCTCACAACATTCCCCAATTGGGAATGCCATAGTCTCACTGGCTCCAGACGGTTGGGAGCAGTTGGGACTCTTGTGCGGTATTCATGTAAAAAAAAAAAAAAAAAATAAATTAATTCAGAATTGGCCAGCTATTACGAATCGCGGCGGTGAACACCCCTGTCATCCCGCGACGAGCATATAGTTCGAACTGAAGCTGGCAATAACTCCTTCCAGCGACAATAAGAATCGGATCGGGTAGGGAGGGGTGGGTAGCCAACTATGTGACAATTATGCATTTAAGATGCCAAAATAGTCAAATTTGGTTATTAAAGCCGCAAACAAAGAAAAATACGGATATCCGATATGTGAAAGTTCAAGGATAGTGTGAACATTATCACACTATCCTGTGATGTGTGAAACCGTCCCACATATCCCACGCAAATCTGGGATTGCACGTTTTAGCATGTATGTTGAATATCATTAATCTAAATTTGTTCATGTTACGGACAGATTTATTAAACTTGAGGAATTACAAAGCTGGCGCAATAAATATTGAACATCTTCATTAAATACGCGGAGATAATTCTGAGTTTGCGGAGCTTTTCAAGTTGTTTGTGTTTGACTGGTGAGGACACAGGTGTCACGGAAATAACTAACTGAATGATTCAGCAACAAATGCTTAGATAATAATTATATTTCTACGCGTCTTAGATAAAACATTTAGCTGAATTCGATTATTATAATTCTACTACTGAGCTCCAAAATACTAAGATCGCATTTGCCCTAGAGGTGATTTTTCACAAAAACGGCGCTATACAAATCATCCAATTATTATTATTATTATTATTATGAAAAAAAATTAAAAATTTTATATTTCAAAGTATTTTTACGGCGGGTTGTGCAAAACTTGAGTGATATTATAATATTGTTTATTTATTATTATTCCTTTTATACATAAAAAAAATATATTTACAATAAAACTTTACAATTTTTCCCCCCCTAATAATATTATATTAAAAGGATTTCAAGGTCAAATCAGAATAGGTGCCTACGTACATGTGTTAAATTATGTTAACCCTAAGCTCCTATTGCTCTCCTTACCCTATATATTGCCTCATGAAGGCCCTGAATGCAGGAAATCGTAATACTGCGCTAGCTGGTAGCTTTAGATAATTTTAGTCACTAAATGGCGCTATAGAAAAATTAACGCTGTGACTTGTATTGCCCCTTTTTTATTTTTTTTTGTATTAGATGCAATAAAATAAAAATTCATAAAATTTGATAATGTGGGCCTCACTGGATACTTTACCCGCACCGTCCCTCTAAGGCTCTATGACCAAAGGTAGGCTGTGTGTAGTTTTTCAATTATTGCGAATTATTGTGCATTAATTGAAAAACTACAGTTATGTATTGTTGTGCATTGAATATTTGAATCAGCAATTTTATTATCTTATTCCGCTGATTATAAATGAACATACAAGTTACTTATCAAACTCATGGAAAAAGACATTTTAATCAGAAATTTGTCAAGGGAAAGCACAGCATTTCAACCTTTATGAACTGCCCGCCTCTGGGAACAAGATGAGCTTTCTGACATTCATATTTTGACACAGGTCTCCCTCAAATGTCCCGGCGACATACTTAATAAGCAAAAATCTATTGTGGGTACGACGCCGGTATAATTTTATTATGAATGTATTTTATTTTGATTGGCTGAGTCAATTATTAGGTGTTTGTACTTAAATAGCCTGCAGGTGCAAATATAAATTTCTTATCTTTAATACTGTAAACATCTTATCCGTTTATTGTATAATGAGATTAGCAATTACATATTTATTGTATTGTGAATACGTGGGTACTGCTGTACCGAAGAAACCTCCGCAGGGAAAATAATTATGGAGATTAGGGAAACACGTGCAAAAAGATACAAATATTTCCGAAGGGATTTTGTGATAAAGGAACATTTTCAATCAGTTATCTTTATTGATGTTGTACCCCACGAAAAACCCAAATAAAATATTGGGGCGACAATAGGAACATTTTTAAAAATTGTATTCACAAAGTGGCTCTAAATTAAATGTAAATAAAATAAAATATTTAATCATTGAAGAAAATAATATTAACATAACCTAAATGAAACATGAAACCGGAAAAAAACAAGAGAAAATAACCTCTGGCCTCTGCCTTTTCGGGGCAACAAAGGACAGAGGTCCTGGGTTCGAATCCCAGATGCGAGTGAAATATTTTTTTTATTTTCTGTTGTTTTTTCCGGTTTCATGTTTCATTTAGGTTATGTTAATATTATTTTCTTCAATGATTAAATATTACAATGAGGTTTTTTAATCTCAATAAAAATAATTCATAATTAAAAATTGAGAGTAAAATATGACGAAAGACAAATAAATCTTATTGCGCTTACGCACAAGTGTATTTACGATCTTTGACTCATATGAACTAAAACGCTCCTTAACTTTTAGCAAATTCTTTTTTTATCATATAAGTCAAAGATCATAAATACGCTTGATCATGATTAACCGTTGGTTTTTTTTTATTTTTAAGATTTATTTGCCTTTCATCACATTTTACTTTGACATTGACGGCGAAGTGGTCTATTCATTTATCCCCGTGTCTTAAGGTTGTGGTCTATTTCTCGTTTTTACACCATGTGGGTTATTTTGTTTTTGATTATTAAGTTTGGTGAACTTTCCTAAAATGGGTATTTAAAAACATAATTTTTAAAAGCTTTTAAAAAAAACAAGTAACTGCCTACATATTATTCGGAACCATTTTGTAAATGTAACCTAACCTATCACAACGTTCCCGGGAAATACGTAAGTAAGTACTCGAGTTTATTTGAACCTTCAAGTATAGTGGTGTAATATAACGCTTAGTTTAAAATATACACTCCGTCTCAGCACAGGAACCCACATTGAGGAGGACTAAGAAAAACATTATAATTGGCATAATTTATTATAATTGGCATAATTTATTGTTTATATTGTTATATATATGAAAATTATGGATTTGCTGTTAATTTTCCCAAAAAAAAGTAAATAATTAAATAAATAAATAAATATGATTACGTAAATAAAAATACTAAAACAAAATATTAAAAAAAAAATAATAATAAAAAATAAAAAAAACATTGCAATTAGCTTTGTAAAGTTTAATTAACTAAACGAAAAAATATATATGTTGTAAAAAAAATAATAATACAAAACTTCAAACGATTGGTAACTTTATGGCGTCATTATTAAATAAATAATTAAAAATGTACTTTGTTTACACCACTTTTATAAAAATAAATAAATTTCTCTACATGTTTCGACAGCAATGCTGTCATCCTCAGGAATATATGAATACTGATAATAATATAAATAATAATAATTAAAAATAAATAAATAAAAAAAAACATTATATAACACCATGGGAAGCACCGTTATTATACTATCATAAATAAAATACATGTATAGAGTGTTTTTTTTAAAGGTATACAAATTCAAATTGAAAAAAAAACACATTCAAATAATGTTAATGTCTATGATATTGTATTAATTTTTTAGAGGTATACAAATTACCCCTAAAAAAAACAATATCATAGACATTAACATTATTTTAATTTGTTTTTTTTTTCATTTTGAATTTGTATACCTCTAAAAAGAACACCCTATAGTATCTTATAGTCCATAGTTTCAGACATATGGCACTGTCCGTCAAACGGTTCAAGTGCGTGACATTGGAGAGGTCTCAAGGTCAGCGAGCCAGATAGAATGTTGACTTTGAATACAAGGGAGCTTAGCTTCCTGGCTCTCCAATTGAATTATATGTTAATTTCGTATAACATGTTATTTAGTAAATAACCAAATGTTGTAATAATAGGCCTTTTCATTTATCAAGAGATATGCAATATGTAAAATGATTACTGTATAATATACCCATAGAAAAAAAAAACTATTTTTAGTTAAAGATTGTTGAAATAATTGATATGGATACAAAATAAACCGATTGTTACGTAGCCTCATTACCTTTTGAATAATAGTGATTAATCGTGATAAAAAATCGATTTCCCGCAATACTGTCACAAATACGAACAGAATTCTGGAAATAATTGGATATTTTCTGAATTAATGTCCGCAAGTGTTTGCACCGAAATCGCACTCGACTCTCCCACAATCAATTTTAAAGGTGATTGGATCGGTTGGCACACCTGTGAGACTTTAATCTACCGCAGATAGGAGGCTATAGCAAGAACATGCATCGTCCCAACAGCGGTAGAGAATAAAACGTCACTTAATCGAAGAAAATTTTAAAAATCTACATCTGTTTTAGCCTACTTATTAAAAAAAAATCGGCATTTACTAGAAAATGTGACATTCAGTAGTAATACAAATTACAAATGAGGAGATCCAGAAATAATGTGAGCCTGAAAAATCAGATTAAGTATGACGGTTTGAATGTGTAGAGGAGTGACGTCCTCCGTGGTTAAGCGATTAAGATCCTCGACTACGAATCCGGAGATAGCGGGTTCAAATCCAGGCGTGCAGAAGTGAATTTTATATTTTTAATTTATGTTATTATTTTACAATTTATTCATTAAAAATAATAGATACAATATTTGCGACCCCCTCCAGAGTGGTATATACTTTCAGTATCGCCCTGGTGAAAGACCACCATTCAGAATTGAAACGTTGCTTGAAATGGCTTTCGCCGTGTTTTCTTTTTTTTGTGTGAATACCGCACAAGAGTCACAACTGCTCCCAACCGTCTGGAGCCAGTAAGACTATGGCATCCCCGATTGGGTAATGTTGTGAGACTGATGGTAGTGGGGTGGGGAAGAGGAGGGGAAGAGGAAGGTGGGGAAATACCTGGCTATTCAGATCTCGTCACCAAATACAGCTAAAAGTCATTTCAAGTAACGTTTCAATTCTGAATGGTGGTCCTTCACCAGGGCGATACTGAGAGTATCTTCCACTCTTGGACCCTTGTGCGGTATTGACATAAAAAATAAATACTCTTAGCGATGGGTCCAACGCGAATATACAGGTTGTCTGGTAAGTGGTGAATAACCTTTCAACTATGGATGGGGGAACCCAAGTGCGTTACGAAAATTGAATATCATGTTTAGTTAAATTCCCATGGTTCTCGCACACTCTCTTCTGAATATTTTTTCTCAGTCTATCTTTTTAATATTATTCTTGAATAGTAGTGTATCAGAAATAAGTTGATTTGCGTAACCCAAATAATTAATAAATTTTTTTTTAATTATTTTTTTTTTGTTCACAAAAATATTTCCCTCATATTATAACGACCATTTAAACTTTGTTCTAAACTCGCAATTATGTTATCTATTTCAACTTCTGTGTGGAAAATATTACTTTTAAAAATAAAACAATAGTTTAACAAATATAAATAATTTTTTCCACACAGAAACTATCATAATGAACACATCAGTTTATCTCAAATAAAGGCATAAATGGTCGTTGGGTTCCTTTTGACATTGAGGTACTCATATATGAAGGAATGATTGATATACCTACCTACTTTAATATCCATCTCTATATATAACAATGAATGTTTGTCTATCTGCCCTCGATTTAATCGAAAATTATTTGACCGATTTCGCTGAAAATAGCACAGTTTGTTCTTATTAATGCCGGGAAGGTTTAGAAAGTAGTTTGAATGAAATCCAATATGTAAAACTGTTGCTATAACGTAGTATGGAAAACATTGAACCCCGTGTTGTATTGATTTTAGCCCATAGATATACCACACTGGTTAGCCACAGATTACATATTCAAAAGAAGAAGGTTTGTTTTGTAGAATACTTTCAAAATGGAAAACACAAGTTGGTACTTACTTAAGAACTTTATTGTATATATATTTTGAAAAAAAGAATGAAATCAATTTTTCAAATGAATATGTCTTTGTTTCTTGGTTTAGAGATAGTAATAGTCGCCACAAGGCATTTCTTTTAGCTGAAAAATCAATTATGGCACCCAAACGACAAGCAAGAATTCACATCTTCATAATTTTATTCCAAAAAAATAAAATAATCCCCAGCAAGGCCGGGTACACATCAGCTAGTTCTAAATAAAAATGAAGAAACAAATTAAAAATTCCCAATTCAATCCGTTTAATCTCATGGGATTAAAGCATACTTATTTAAAAATTATTTCTAAATAACCTCAATGGAAAATTTCGCTTGATAATCCTATCATCACTCTAAGAATTTAATCAGCAGATCTGCTAAATGCCGGCTTGCTAATACTAACGTTCAAATTGTCACAAACAAACAAAAAACAAGCACACCTGGCGAAGTGAGCTTTAAAAATACGTTTTATCTCCAACTTGTTCAATCGCTTTCTCGTAATTATAAGCTCTTGGTAAATATTTGAATGTTAATTTTAAAATGATATGTATTCTATTTCTTATCGCTGTTCTACCTATTTCTTTTTATAGAGGGCACTTAAAGAATAATCTTTTCCACAGCTTTGAGTAAAAATAAAACTCCTTATCGCGTTTCCACAATCTCAAAGCAAACTGGAAAAGAACAAATAATCTAACGGACTAGTTTCGATTAACATTAAAAGACGAGAATTGTTCAAGCGATACAGTGCGTTAATCTAAAAATGCGGAAGGCACAATTTTCCTTGCCAAATATGTAATGAGACGCAAGATAACGGCCGACTAAATGTAACGAGTACAAGCGTACCTGTCAAGAACACAACACCTGTACTTAGTATTTAGTCATAGATTGATAACAAATGTACCCGAGTAAAACTAGTGAGAAAATTTAATTTTGTATTTGTTTCATACGTTTTCTCCATTACTACGTTACTAATTTTGACAGTAAACCAAGCGTTAATGCGGAAGTTAGAACCCTTTGAAAAGTGAATATCAAATGTGTAGGTAACAAAAATACAATTGTACCGTATATAAAATAATACATCCCTGTATCTTGGACGACATTATGAAAAGCAAAAAAAACAAGAATAGAGGGCAGTGGGATAATGGTGAACTGCGGGTAACTCAGAACGATCAAGTTCTCGTCAGCATCGATACTGCATTTCGTAGGGGGAAGGTGCACACGTAGAAGGAAAAAAACCATTATGTATTTTCGGAAAACTTTTAAAAACAAACAATATTGGAGTTTTCTCCATATTATTTATAAATGGGTAGTTCATCACATCTCGATAGTTAGAATAAATTTGTAATAAGAATGATCTTTTTCTGAAATCTGCTGGGTACTCAAGGTGCAGTGAATAAACTGGAAATAGATTGAAAAAAAAACCGATAAAAAAGCCAGAAATAATAATCTTTTGTGCATTGCCTACCCACTCAAAAAAAACATGAAAGAAGACTGCTATTCTTCTCAATGCAACGTGGTATTTACAAAATCTGTAAAGTTTACTCAAGTTCAAAAGCAGTTGCGAAATAGGATATTAAAAAAAACACACACAATATAATCAAGTGTTTGTAAATTTTATCACTCCAGTATGTGTATATATATTTATAATAGTTCAGGACGTTCACCATAAAAATGAACGTATCAAACATGTGGGTGGACTGGGAAAAATCAACTATATTTTAGTGGGGAAAAAAAATCAAACATGTCTCCTCTATGAGGGATTTATATTATCAGTGAGTAAGATTCTAAAATATTCTTATCTCCCGTTGAGTTACACAGGTATTTTTATCTTTATTTTATTATACATGGTGTTAAGAGATGTACCAGACTTACTTTAACCGGTGATTTCTCACCTAATTTGGAGTAAAAAAAATAAATGTTTTTAAATGAGATTTTGGTCTCCGGTGACATTTTTTTTTCAAATACCACCAAAAATGTATTTTTTACGTTTCGTCACTGGTCACTCAGCCGATTATTCGTCCCATCCTTCCCCTCAACCCTAAGTTTCAAATGTATACTGATATGCTTTTAGGTGAACTGAAAAAAAAGACGAAAAATTTCGTTTATATTTTTTACTCCAAACAAGGTCAGAAATCATCAGTTAAACTAAATCAGGTATATCTCCTAACATACATTTCGATGCACGTATATTGCACAACGATCAAAAGATATTTTAAATAAATTATATGGTTTTGTTTTGGGGTTACAAGTTGGCGCTTCGTCTTGTGTGGCGCTCGGATCAAACATGAAGTTCCCATGTTCACACGTCGAATATGTTTAAGAACTGTCCCCGTAGCTAATACCAGCCGCGTCATCTTATGGTAAGTTATTTGTTGTTCAGATTATAGACGACCGACTTCCTCTTAAAATACTGGCGACAATAAATTCCAAAGGGTGGCCATCTAGTAGGCCGCCCCTGGCATACTCTAAAGGCAGTGCGAGAAGAAGCTTCATTGTCAAATACGTTGTCCGTATAGTTTGGTATTACAGATCGATGAACTGGTGAATGCAGTTTGTTACCCATAAGTTGCAAAAACAGTTTGTCTATAGTTAGTGATAAGATAGAGCATAGGAAAAAAAAATTGTACAGCGCTTTGAGGTGGTTTTTCACAGAAACGGCGCTATACAAGTGATCTGGGTATTATAATTAATTATCGGAGGCTGCTGACATAGTCCATGACAGGGGGAAGATTTGTTCGACTAGCTTGTTCCTTGGTTGTAAAAATACGAAGCCTTCCAAAAATCATACAATTACTTTTGACCGTTTCTTAATAACAAAAGTAATGTACGGGAAACACAAAATTGTTATTTCTGTACTTTATCAGGCATTGTTTCCCGTTCCAAGAAAATTGTTCTTTAACCAATAAGATTAGACCAATAAAGTCCTATCGCCCAATGTTTATACTCTGATAATACGTTCACGTTACATACTTACGGCTCGGAATTCTTTTGAAAATGAACGTATTATTTTAACGTTCTAAACAAAGTACCGTAATGTAAAATAATATAATAATGCAACCGGTGTACAATTAGACAAATTTGAAATTTTAGAAAAAAGTGTTATTTGTCAATTAAACATAATAAAAATTAAAATAAATTGTTTTTAAATAGCGTCCTCTTGAATTTATTTTCATATTAATATAAATAATAATAATTCATAAATTTAAAAAAAAATCTATATATTGTGCCCAAATAATTTACTGATAAACAGCATAGAACAGAGATTTTTTTTTCTAACTAAATCGGCTTTGCCGATAATAAATCATTTAAACACCGTCCAAATTAAGATTGGGTGGAAGTAAATAAAATCATATAAGTCGTCGCAATGTGGCTTAACCATAGTTTGAAAATGGCCTTGTACGTCGAAACAGCTGTCACAATAATAAAAAATTAAAATACTTGCTAAACTTAATAATAGCATTATAATTTTTTTTTTTAAATATGGTTCTACTAATTAAACACAAAAACAATTTACTTACAATGACTTTAAATAGAATTCAAACTGTATTTTAAACGTTAGATTGCGGTGCAGCGCTATGGCGCTGCAAACGTTTAGCGACCAGCCGCTTAGGCACTGCGTTCTTCAGTATGCGTTTGTTGATCCTTACAAGAGCACGTGTTCCATTTGAGAGCGGTGTATTGCAGTTGGCGTATATCTTGTATAGTATTTATATATACATAAATATATATACATTATTTGTTTTGTCCTGTAATAATAAATTAAAACGATATATTTCGCCATGTCGGATCTTACTTCTATCGCGGACGATAATAATAATAATAATCGGATGATTTTTATAGCGCCGTTTTTGTGAAAAATCATCTCAAGAGCGCTGTACAAATCTTACTTCCTATTCTTACATTATTCCTATATTAAATCTATGACATTTTTTTTTTTTGGACACTATCATAACACATTATTTATAGACCATATAAAGAGATGCAGTTAGATTATCAAAATGAAATACGGCTTGGTCTAAGTATTCATACATGTCTAATAGAAAAAAAAAAAAATAATAAAAAATAAGCTAACTGTATTTGTATCAAAGGATGGTGACATTTGGGATGATGAGCCCTTCGATCTGATAAATGGAGACAGTGATGATGGAAGTGCGATTATTGGTCATTTTAATAATAGAAGGAATAGAAAGTGAATATGCGCCCGCTGTAAGACGGGGCTACATGACCTTTGCACGGGAAAGCATCTATTTTTTTCTTTATATATTTAGTAGTTTTAGTTTTTTATTAGATGCATGGGATACAATTATTTTTACGTTTAATATCAAAAGAATCATTAAGTTTGGTTGATATTTGTCCATGTTATTGCATTTTTAGTTAACATCATAATTATTTACCAATAACACAAATTATCAATAGCTGTTTACGCACCTACTTGCAAAATCAGTACAGCACTACAACGGTTAATACCACATTGATTAGAAAACACCCACAAACGGCAACCTAAGAATGCTGTAATCAATCTCCAACAATTTAACAAGCTTATTATGTATGCGACAAAACCTATATTTGTATAAAAATAATCATAGAAAAGGACAGTGAACGTTGGACTGTGATTCCCCGAAGAGTGCGTTTAATTTTTCGTATCAGGATAAACTAAAGTGAAACACGCCAGGTGTTCAAGCCGCCATAAATGAGGTTATTAATTATTTTATTTGGTGATTACTTTCAATTATCATTGATCCGTATCAGGTGTTACAAGAGAGTGCTCGCGTACCGAGACTCTTTGCAATAATCAGAGTAATAATTATTCTTAATTCCAAGGCCGCCGAGAAGAGTTGCAGTGAATGCAGCCGTTCGGGGAAAGTGCAGTATTGATTAATTGCATTTGTACAGATCATTCATTGAGAATTTATTGGAACTGCACTTAATTTGCCAAAACTCGCTGCAAAAAAATAGCGGCAGTTCTTTTTTACTTAAATAATAGCGGTTTGGGTCGTTTTGTTCAAAACAATAAAATAAAAACAAAGTTGTTAAAATTGTCATGTATTATGTACCGTATTAAAATTAATTAATGAAGAAAAAAAAGACGCCTTTCAAAAAAATGTTACAAATTTATTATAAGAGATGTACATAAAGTTACTAATGTGTTATAACTGATGTACACAAAGGTACTAATGCATTATAAGGAATATACACAAAGTTACCAATGCATTATAACTGATGTAAACAAAGGTACTAATGCGTTATAACTGATGTACACAAAGGTACTAATGCATTATAAGGAATATACACAAAGTTACCAATGCGTTATAACTGATGTACACAAAGTTACTAATGCGCTATAACTGATGTACACAAAGTTACTAATGCGCTATAACTGATGTACACAAAGTTACTAATGAGTGTGGTGTAATGCTTTCAATAAATACATATGCACTAGTGAAACAGGTTATATTGCACCGGTGACGAAATAAATCAAATATTATGGGCTAATATTCAAGTACGTAATCGGTGTTAGATACGTAATTACAATTGGTACGTCCATAGCAATGTGGGTAATATGAAGATGTGTACATTATTTACTACAACGCACGCGTAAATCGAGTACATCGCACTATTAGCAGATAATCGCACACTTGTTGTTGATAACAGGTTTTCCCACATTTTTATAATTAATTAAAATAGTGAAGTCATTTGATATTACGGATTAACCAATTAGATTTATTAATCTATCTTGCAAAACTAACGTAAAAGAAAACATTAAATATGCCGCTTCTACTAACACGTAAATACATAATTAACAGAATATCTGAAATATTTTTCCATGGCAGGAACTTCAGGTCCCCGTCCCAAGTCGAAGAGAAACGGAATAGTTCAAGGGGTGCCAGTTGTAGCCAGTAATGGCTCACGCGAGCCGCTTCCATTATTCAGTGCCTCAAAGTGATGTTGGATGTCGTGAAAGGTTAAACATTTCACTCGAGAACTCGCAGCCAGCGATCGAGCCGAGAATACTGAATTGGTCGTGCATAATAATTCCATACAATGCAATCATACTTTCTAGGAATCCACTTATTTAGTATTTAGCAAAATGCTGTGGGAAATGCTGTTGATGGTATTAGCAGTCGTCTCAGAATGGAAGGATCGATGTTGCGGTTGTTTTAAATATGTACAACATCGATAATCAAGAGTTATTCCATGTACAACATAGGTTTGCAGGCATAGAATTCATAATTTCTATTCGGTTTTCCTTAAAAACCCGTGGCTATGTCACGATAACAAAAATAGCAGAAAATCTCCATCCAGTGACAAAGTCGAACTAATAATGACGAATTAGAATGAAAAATACTCTGATTTAAAAATAGCATTTAATAATAATAATAATAATAATAATAAATAATTGGATGATTTGTATAGCGCCGTTTTTGTGAAAAATCACATCAAGATTATGTAGATTCAAGTAGAATGAAATAGTTTCCTAATTTATTTATATTTTTTTATGCGTTATGATTAAAGAGATAATAAAGATAGTTTTTCGATATCTCAATAAATGACGAAGTTACGAGCTTTCAAAATAAACTTAATTTGGTGTTTTTCAAAAATTCAAAAAGTTCTGTATTCAGCATCATCTCATATTAATATGATAGGATTTGTAAATTACGTGAAATTTCATTGTATGGTGACCTACCTAAATGGTGAAGTACTGGTCGCGTGCAGTTTTCAAATATCAAAGAGATTTGGCATTTCAAAATATTTGCTAATTCATCATTAAAAACGCTCAAATATAACATAACAAGTGAATTAATAGAATATTAGGATGGATAAAATATGGGATGTGCAAGGCGCATTTATGAGTGGAAGGGGGTGCATGGATCAGATTTTCTCGTTGCGTATGCTCAAAGAGAAGTTTCTGGCAAAAAAAAACAGAAACTTTTCTGTGCTTTTGTAGATCTACAAAAAGCATACGACAGAGTTGACAGAAAAAAGTTATGGAAGGTATTGTCTAAGTATGGTGTGAATACAAATCTTATACAAGCAATCGCATCGCTGTACGAGGGAAGCGTTGCATGTGTTAGGGCAAACGGTGATTTTACGGGGTGGTTTGACATCACAAAAGGTGTTAAGCAAGGCTGCGTAATGTCACCGTGGTTATTCAATCTATACATGGAAAATTGTATGCAAGAATTGAAAGAGGTGGGCCTGGGCGCGAAAATGAGTAGTCTGCAAGTATGTTGTCTGTTGTATGCTGATGATGCGGTGCTGATTGCTAACAGTATGGAAGATCTACAGTCCCTCGTATCTAGGATGAACGAAGTATGTATGATGAATGAGCTAATGATGAATGTAAATAAGTCCAAAGTCATGGTGTTTGAAAGAGAGAGTACAAAAACAGTATGCAATATAGTTGTGAATGATGAATACTTGGAGCAGGTTGATGAGTTTGTGTATTTGGGAAGTATGTTTACGAGATGGAAAGACTGATAGGGATATTGAAAGAAGGGTGAATGCAGGAAACTCCATTAACTGAGGACTGAACGCGGTTGGTGCAAACAAAAAGTTGTCCAAGGAAGCGAAGCTAGCAGTCCACAATGGAGTGCTGATACCAACCTTGATGTATGGCAGTGAGGCATGGAACTGGCAGAGGAAGGATGAAAGTAGACTGAATGCTGTAGAAATGAGATCTCTGAGACGAATGTGTGGTAAAACCATGTATGATCGAGTGAAAAATGTTGAGATTCGTAAAGAATGCAAGGCTGATGTAAGCGTAGTGAGCAAGATTAAGAAAGGGACGCTTAGATGGTTTGGGCATGTAGAGCGAATGAACGAAGAAAGGAGTGTAAGGAGAATATATGACGCGAATGTGAATGGAAGAAGAAGCTGGGGACGCCCGAGGAAGACATGGCACGATCAAGTGAATCAAATACTCGAGTCGGGCCATGTCAGAAGTCGGAATAACAGAAGAGAATGTATGAGGCGTTGTATGAATGTGAATGAAGCAAGAAGTGTATGCCAAGATCGAGTTGTTTGGCGGTCCGTCCTCTCTGCCTTCCCCTGCGGGGAAACGGCGTGATGGTTAGTTAGATAGTTTAGTTAGTTAGGATGAGGTTCAGCCTCATCAAATCACATAAAACAACTAAATGTAACCCAGAAATGTACCATTAAGACGATTAGGTTCCCACAAGAACGTCAACAACGGCAATCTTCAAACAGCTCGAAGTTCCAAATATATAAACAATATTGTGATTCAACGTCTCAAAAATGACAAAAATGCAAACATGTCGTAAAATTATAATACCAGAGCACAGCTAATAGACAACCTAATGTAAGTAATGTATGGTAAGTATAAATAATACACCCCACTTGGCCTCAGCACAGGATCTCCTATTGAGGAGGACTAAGAAAATATTCTCTAATATAAAAATTGTTTTTCATATCTTCTTAAAATGTTAAAATTATGTAGTAATTGAGTAAAAAAAAATTGTGTATCTTTCAGTTATATCTCGGACGTGACGTGCATTGCTCTATGAACAAACAACGTTTTTTTTTCTATTAAAACTGTGACATTTTTTAAAACTTTATTTAATTAAAACAATAGCATTGTTTATAACCACTATTTTATTACGACCGGTGTCGCTTAATATAAGCATCTTCAGGGTACAAAATTAAACTACCCTACCCTACTGTACCCTGAAGATGCTTATGTTAAGCGAAACCGGTCAGTCGTAATAAAATTAAATAAAATTCTTGTGGTTATAAACAAAGTTATTGTTTTATTTTTTTTAAATAAGTCTAACCACAAAGTGACTGCTTACTATCAAAAAACAACTTCATTAAAATATTTAATTTATCATATACGAGTACATAATTGAAACCCTATATAGCATATTAAGTTTTTTTTTATATGAATAAGAGTCCCAACTGCTCCCAACCGTCTGGAGATAGTGAGACTATGGCATCACCAATTGGGAATGTTGTGAGGCTGGAGGTATTAGGGAGGCTAGCTATTCAGATCTGGTCACCAAACACGACTAAAGGCCATTTCAAGCACTCTGGAACGTGCGCAAATATACTATATATTTTTTAAATGAATTAATTGTGAAACAGCACAAATTAATTAAGCACGCCGGGATTTGAACCTGCCACCTTCGGATTCGTAGTCGAGAGCCTTACCCCTCGACCACGGAGACCGCCAAAAGTAGTAGTGGGGACTACTCAGAAAACACAATCAATTTATAAAATGATGAAAAAAAGGAAATTAATAATTCGTTAATTAATGTTAATTCAGGACAATGAGTATTAATTTTCTTCAATTAAAGATTTATTAATTAATGTTTTCGTCCACAGATGACGGAAACGCAAAAAACAGTCCATGTTAACCTTTAACCTAGCGGTAGTCTTGGAAACTCGAAAAATTACTATTTATTTACTGGCGGGATAACACCATGTCCCTAATTTTAAAAGAAACTTTATTTAATTGTACAAAAATACTTGCAGTGCAGTCTTACTAATTCGCAGCTTTTACTGCGAGCAGTATAGAGATGATTGGTTTTGCGCTATGTATCCAGCAAGAAAACTAAATTGAGGAAGTTAGATATATTGCCATAAATCTGGTTGGAAATATAATTATAAAATTGTCAAAAAGAAACAATTCATATATAAGTTATGTAAAACGATTATGACCACAAATTTTTGGTAAAATTGGTTTTGATTGTAGATTTATAGCAGTTTTACATATTATTCGTTTTACTGTTGGTAGGCACAGCTTTGCAGCCTTTATTAACTTCACGCCACTGTTCGAACGTAAGGATATACAATGATATACATAAGAATAATAAGGAAAATCAGGTGATATTACTTCTTAAAATCTGTTTAACTGGTCGCGTGCTATAGAAGACCATTACTGGATTTAATGTTTAAAGTCAGCCATCCATATGCGACGAGACGCACGAAGCATGAAGAAGAGAGTGCGTAGTACAATATGAATGGTCCAATTAGGCGATTTCTTTCTGGAACAGTGATCTAATGAAGGTGGGGTTGGGCGATACACTGAAACACTTGGCTGCGTAGAGCATTGTTTTTTTATCCCCAGTGCGTTATGGTCTCCTGTACATTTTACAGGTATGTGGTTCTCCATGTGTATTGTGCTTTATTTTTTATGATTTTTGTTTGGAAGTTATTCTATTTATTCATTTTTGGAAACTCATTTACAAATAAGTATAATTCCCACTTTCGGAAGCAGTCACTTATCAAAAAGCAGTTGTTGCATCATGATTTTTTTTCTTGTTTACTAAAACCACAATAACTCTGTAGTGTATTTCTGCTACAAAAACAATTTTCCATGCAAATTGGACAGAGGAATATTAAATTTCATGCTACATACCTTTATAATGTCTTAACAAATCAATAAAAAAAAAACTACAGAAATTAATATCTTTAAAAATAAAGTGAAAACATGGCTGATAAATCTGAGTGATTATGAACTATATAAAATCAAATTAAGATAAATGGATATTAGTAAAAAAAAGTGAACAGAACAGGAAACCCCAGTGAGGAGGACTGTGAATACTGTGACTTGGTACTTTTGTTATAATAATATGCTTTACTTACTTACTGTTCTTAATACAATATGCTTTACTTACTTACTGTTCTTATAATAATATGCTTTACTCGCTTACTATTCTTATAATAATTTGCTTTACTTGCTTACTGTTCTTATAATAATATACTTTACTTACTTACTGTTCTTATAATAATATGCTTAACTTACTTACTGTTCTTATAATAATATGCTTTACTTGCTTACTGTTCTTATAATAATATGCTTTAATTACTTACTGTTCTTATAATTATGTTTCATACTTAAAAATTATTACTAAAGTCACATACATGTAAAACCTTTTTAAAAAATGCATATTTAAATATCGTTTTCCTTTTTAATAAAAGTGTAGTATATAATTATACTAAGACAGATCATTGAAAAATAACGGGATGTTATTTATCTTTAAAATATATACGTTTTTTATTTAAAAAAAAAAACATTAACAGAATATTTCCACAGCCGAGCATCGAACTCCTATCCACCTGCTTGAGAGGCACTATGCTCACCATTTATTACACCACTAATTATTTTAAGAACGGCGCCATAAATTCATTACATGTGGGTTGAAAATTATATTATGTATTTTTGAATTAGAATTTTACGTGTTACGTACCTAGTCACATCACATCCGAAATTATATTACTTAAATTGAAAAATATCTAATAAAAAACACGGCGTCCTGTTATAATTTTTAAAGGTATTTGAAATCTATATTTCAAACCGTATTCCTTAAAACAGCTGTTTTGCTTTAGAAATTCTAAACATGAAAAACTGTGCAATTTTCGAGTCGCAAGAGCTCACGAGAGTTTTTCTTGCTTCAAAAATAAATTGTAAATTCATAAATAATTTATGTCGCTTTAATTGGTGTAAAAAGAATAAATCTCATTCTAAGAAGATTACAACATGGCAGGAGATTATATATGCATAGTCAAAAAGCCAGAAGTTATCTTGAAACGTAAAGAAAAATCAAAATGTTTAAGGACCCATCATTTTACCTTTTCGCTCCACGAAATCTTCGGCAGAGGTAGACATTTCCAGGATGCGGTAATTTCCTCAACAAAAAATACCAACGCGTTATCAAAATATCTTTTTTTTAAATCTGGCTTTCCAGAACCGGTCATCTATTCTAAACGAAGGTTATTTTAAAATTGGAATGATGGAACGATCTAGATTTGAATTGGATTGGCGCGACAGGAAGTGACGAAGCGGCTCTATGGTCGGGTGCCCGCGAGCCGCTCTGCCGTGTCTATTGTCTGTGGTACTAGGACGAGATGATATATACATTATTGTTGTTGTTTATGGTCGATTCCTGCACCCATGTCGTACGTATTTATTACCATTGTCCGTGGTTTAAAGGCAGAGGGGGTGTCGTCATTGATGAGTGACACGAGCTAAATTTAACAATGATAAGTATTTATCAGTAGATGATTGAAACAAATGGTAAAGATAAATTACCATTTGATATTATTGGTGGCATAAATAATATAGCTGAGGCGATCACCACAATCATACTTATCTTACACTTTGACCAAAAACAAAATACCGTTCTCTGAACTACTAATAAATCACGCCCTTTCAGCTCATATTGTTTTAATTGGGAAACCAACAGTTTACAATAATTATTATGCATGGTAAATATATTTAAAATTGAACTAATAAGTTCACTTAAGTATTTAAATTATTATTATTCAAATAAAAAGGAAAATTACAAAGTCTATGACGTTAGGATGATGGGAAGGAGGGGAAGGGAAAGGATCTAGTCTGTAGAGTAATATGTATTGTGTGATCTATTGATTTGAAATTGTAAAGTAAATAAATTATAAAGGTCTGAGTTGAATAAGCGAACTCACTGTATGAAGTGTTAAAAATGCGTGAAGCGCGGTGAATAAAGTGTTTTGTTTTAAGTTAGTGTTGCATTGAGGTAGGTTTAGTGTGTGGTTTTGTTTGGTTTGTCTGTTAGGTACTCTTAATTAAATTAGTTCATTTAATTCAGGGCAATCTATCACAATTTACGACAAGAGACAGACTTGTATTGCATATGTATACACTTTCGACAGTGATGTCCTAGGGAAACATCACCGAGAAACTGCTCTTTACCTTGCTTACGCCTACTGCTTAATTGTTTTTTTTTTCGAAAAAGGGACAAGTACCAGTAGTTTCCGGACATCGTGCATATGCCTATTATCGTACTACGTTAATACTATCATTTTCTCCATCTTTATTTGTACAAAGGAACTTATTATTAACGAAACTTGTCAATTTGACTGTAATAAAACGGGATTTTTTTCTAGTCGGTCAGTTAAAGGTTTTTTTTGTTGAATTATTTATGTTTCAAATAAATAAACATTTCGACTATTCTTAAGTATTTACGTTGGGCGAATTTAAAGATTAGAAAAGGTTGACTGCATGTTTTTTTATTATATTAAAAATTAACTTTTTCACGGGAATCTTTCAATATAATGTATCGAAATGTAGAGCTCACGAGTTCCTAGAAAACATATAACCCTAAAGTGAACGGTTTAAGTCGACGACTCCATAGGAAGATAAGGCACGATTAAGACAACCAAATTCTTGAGTCGGGTCACGAGTCACTCAAGGGTCATGTTTATGATCTATTATGAATTTATAATCTTTATTACGTAGGGTCAGTGGGCCGGTTGTGGCCATTGGGCCGGTTCTGGCCATTTTCAACTTTACAAGTCGAAATATAAGCTAAATAAAATCGAATCTTTTTTTGCTCTATGGCAAAATGCATATTTGTCAATGGTCTTCGTTGACAAGTGACACAATAAATCTTATTGTTAACAGTTTGGGTTTGGTCGATGCGAATAAGTGTTGCGGAATTTTTTATTGAGATTGTTACCCAAAACCTTAAGGAACCCACCGTAAGTAATTTTAATATATATTTGTAATCCTTTTGATGTTTTATTTGAAAACAAGATGTACCCATTATAAAAGGGTAAAGTAATATGTTTTTGAGGTTATTTTTAGCAAATTGGTTGTTTAAACATGATTTTTCGATGTGGCCATTACTGACACAAGAATTTATACAAATGTATGGGTTGTGGCCACGTTGGTGGCCACAAGTGGCTCCCATACAGTACTAGTTTTGGCCATTATCTAAAAAAATCTACATATCCGCTAATTTTGATATTTTAACTTAATAAATTATTATGTTTCTTCTTCAGAACTGTGAAAATGACTCCGGCAAATAAGAAGAAAGATGCTATTGAGCACTCAAAACGCAAACTTTTTTGTTATTCACCATCGAAATTAATTTTGGCACTCGATGCTATAAAAGGAGGTATGAAGGTATCTACTGCTAGTAAAAACTACAAAGTCCCCCGTAGCACTTTGCGTAACAAAATATGTGGACGTGCACCAGCGGCCTCAGGTCACGTAGGACCACAAGCTGTACTTGGTATAGAAATAGAGATGTCACTAGTCAGGTGGATTAAAGATTGTGCCCGGGCAGGTTTTCCAATTAACAGGGAATGTTTATTAGATTCCGTAAAGAAGATTGTTGTTACTGGCAACATCAATACTCCTTTCATCAATAATCGCCCTGGGAGGACATGGTTTGAGTCATTTATGACGAGACATCCTGATTTAAGCAAAAAACATGCAGAGTACATAAACAAGGCATGCATTGATAACCGAAGAAAAAATCAGAAACTGGTTTGAAGAAGTCATTAGTTTGTTAGGACCTACAGTATTTGGAGAGTAAAATTGAACCAAATATGCTTAAAGATTTCAAAGTCACTTACAGCACTGGTATGGATTGGACAGGTTGTACTGAAGGGTTGTTCCTGTATAAAGTATGGCTGGCCTTCAAAGACGATAATACTGCATTGCCAAATACAGATCTTACTTGTATTAATCTAGATCGAGTTACAACGCCTCCAGAAACTCCTGTTATTGAACCTTCATTTCCAATAGCGGTAAACGAAGAAATCCTGGACGTATCAGCATCAACATCTAAAGATATTGTATCCTCTTCTGAGATTGTAGCATTGAATATGCCGACTAATGCCGCAGAATTAGTGAAAAAATGCGTCATATGGCCTGAAAAGAAGACAAATACTACCAGTCGAAAGAGAGAGTATAATCCTTCGGTGTTAACATCAGATAAATGGAAAGATATTATGATGGCTAAGGAAAAGGAGAAAGACAGAAAAGAAGAACAAAAACAGATAAAACTAGCTAAAAAAATAAATAAGAACATTAAAAAAAAGAAACCGACCATTGAAATTTCAGAGATGTCAGAGGAAGAAAATTTGCGTGATACATCTCATTCGGACTGCGAAGACTGGATTCCACAGGTAAAGCCGTCGGGTTTCGAAAAACTAGATCGAACGCCCCTGGAAGGAGATTATGTCCTGGTTGAATTCAAGAATCCCAAAGCCACTTTTTATTATGTCGGCAAAATATTGCGTTCAAAAGACGAAGACAATGAGTTTGAGATAAGGTACCTGAAAAAACATAATACCACTGGTAGCCAATTCACAATGCCACAAATTCCTGATTTGGCATCTGTTGCTGAGATTGATATTAAAATGATATTGCCACCACCATAGTTTACAGGTACAACCAAAAGGCAAAATTCTTTTTATACTTTCGAAATCGAACTCTCAGGTCTAAATTTGCCCTAAATCTTATTTTTTTATAAGTTTATTGTATAACTTGAATAATAAACATCGATTTATAATCATTACTGTGTTTAATTTAGATAAAAATGTAAGTTCCCTACATAGATTCATGTGGCCAAAACCGGCACAAGGGTGTGGCCAGAACTGATTAAATTGTGGCCACAACTAATGCATGGGTCCAGTTCAATGAAAAAAATATATTTAAAAATAATTAAAGAACTGTTACTGGATATATTTACATATATTAAAGACAGGTATTTTTATTGTACATTAATGTTGGAAAAATTATAATTTACATTTATGTGCAAGTTTGGTGCTCATTCAAAAACGAAAAAATCCTTAAGGTGGCCACAACCGGCCCACTGACCCTATACCATAAATGTTGTGAACACTTTGTTTCAGATGTTTACACGCCGATTGCATACGATTAATTTTGTGTGATGCTTTTTATGTAAACATGTTGTTTGTGTATCGAATAATAAAAAAATAAAAATTATGAATAAGTAATTGGACTGACGCGCAACCATATAACATTGAATCTGCAGTTTTCCAGAATCAACAGTCGAAAATAGTTGACGTCAGCTCGGCTGTACAAACAAACACCTCCTTTTGGGCTGATCTACGAGGGTGAAGTTCGGCCAGTCCAGATATGTAAAACCGCGAGAAACGTAAACATTAGAGTAAGAGAACACATTAGATCTTTAACAAGTATAAGTGTTTCAGAAATTGGCGAACACTTAATTTATACTAACCATACTTTTGATAGAAATACAGGGGTACAAGTAATATATAAAAATGGAATAGGTTTGCGCCTTAATAACTTAAGAAGCATTAGAGATATCAAAATGAAATAAAAATAATAATGGCCAAAATTTAAGCCAAAGTCCGATTTTAAGGATGTTCCCTTTCTTCCCCACCCCTTTCACTATCCCTCTACCTACCCCTCTACCGCTCACTCTCTGATGCTCTGTCCTATTCTACTCTGATATACTATCTCTTTCCCCCACTTTCACTGTCTCCATTATGATATATCTCTGTATGTTAATTTAGTTTATATGTGTACGTTCCTGATGAAGGTTGAATTCAACCGAAACCGGTCGATAATGCATAAATATAAACGAAAGAAAGAGGCTTAAAACAAAAAAAATCTTTCATTTAAAATTTTTAATTAATCGTATTTTGAAAATTGTGAAAACATGTTTCTGTTGGGTATTTTGAAATTCACGTATATTTTTTGTATTTTGTCATATTATGTTAAAGGTGTTGCCATTTTTTACGATTAAATAACTACTGTCTCAAATATTTCTTCTCCTTTAATGGCAACTGCATATATCTGTAAATATGTTTGAAATAATAATAATTGGATTACTTTTATAGCGCCGTTTTCGTGGAAAAATCACCTCAAGGGCACTTTGAACTCGTATGTATGAAAATAATGATAGGGCAAAGAAGAGATTTTTCATATGGGTCCCTATATGGTTTCCGTATAGGGATCGGTATGAAAAAAAAATCTTGTAAAATGCCCATTAGTCTAGGCACAGAAAATCGCGAACAAGGGTGATAAGAAAATAGTACAGTTTACGTCGGAGATAACTGAGATAAAGAGGAACTAAACTAAAGAACTAGCGATTTTTTTTACCCGTTTAATAACAATATCTACAGCAGTGACACCTCCAAATGCACTGATAAGTTTGTATACACGAATATCCGTTCATTCAGTTCGGTAGCAACATTAATTCATTTCCACTGCGGTGCGATAACCCTCATAGTTGTATAAAAAAGGTATCAATGTCGGCATTCACGCGTCAACGCAGTATTGTTGACTTAACGAAGTTCATCGTTTATTTTCGCCTGAGAAGAATAATTCATCTATGAGGATATTTTCCTTTCCACTTCCGATGATATAATCGTACATACATGTGTGTCCAGGCAATCTCAGTGTTATCCTTTATTGGGCCTTAATTAGAAGACTTGCTATACTTAGTTATAACTTTATTGAAAGCCCATTCCTCTTGAAATGATATGTCTATACGTGCCCGAAAACTTCAGGCGTAGTCGTTGTCACGACTTGTTCAAGATACCACATGGCAGAACATATGTTCTAGCACAGGAAAATCACAGGAGGAATGGAACTTATGAAGCGAATGAATTTTCTAAAATAGTAGATACATTTGATTACTCTCTAAGTAACCTTAAAACTTTTATTTTTAATCATTGAAGATAATATTATTTTAACAACTTAATATGTATTTACCATAAATATTACTATATTCTTCAATAAGTTATTTAAAAATTGAGAATTAAAAATTTGATGTATTCCTTTCTTCCCAAATGTTGAGAATGTTCATAACTTTGATGTATAATTCTTCATACTTTAAACAAATACAGTTTAAAATCATACTACAACTTTTTTACCCAATAGGTAACAAAACCAGTTTTTTTGCATATAGTTATTATGCACATAAATTAGTTCGAAAATTTAAAAATTCAAGTGTAATAAAGGGTTGTTTTGTTTTCCTGTAAAGTTGTCGAAATGGACTTAGGAAATATACGAATTAAGGTGGCAATAAAACAGAACAATCTTTAAAACATATAGTTGGTCTCCAAATTGATCCATGAACACATAAATATGATTCGGCCAGCATACAATGTTATGCTCCAAGGAATCATGGCGTCAGAATTGACTTAGTGCAACAATATCTTTAATCGCGTATTTACTTGTGATATATATTTTTACGATGCCGGCGAAATGTACTAAAAAGTTCCTATCTTTAAAACTGCAATAAAACCACAAACTACCCTCGCAATAAAGACACTTGCACTACGCACGCGCCGGCTCACCCCTTACCCTTGCTGAAACATCTCGCCCCGGGCCTTCATTAGGTGGGCCATATATTCATGGGAGAGTTGTACACCGTACAGTCAGCCAGCCACCAACCACCTCTACTCCATCCCCATAACCCATAACCAAAACACAGCCTACCCGGAGGGTGAATTCCACATAGCTTTGGGAAGGTACCAAACCAATCTACCGTTTCCTCCCATGAAAGTAACGCTGACTGGTATAGCCGACCCAATGGAAGATTATATTAATTATATTATTTTCGTGTGGTATAAAAGTTGGGTGAGATGGGCAGTATCATGGAGCGGGAATGCTGCATCTCAACACGGCTTTCTAAGATTCATCTTCATTTGTGGTATTACGACAAAATTCAAAAGAAAGAATTGTACAACATAATGATTCAATTCATTTAACCTTACATTTCCAGTTGTTCCGTATCGGGAACCAAATGGCGGTACTCATAATACCCGTTCTATCTCATTTTCTCTTAAGGTCAGACATGTGTTTTAGAAAGAGAGAACACCAGATCTCACTTTACATCAGATTGTGAAAGAAGACTTAAAGGGTTTTAAGCTAAAACTCAACAAAAAACGCAGATAGATTTTTCAATTTATTTCGATATTCTAATTTCTAATTTAAATCCCCTAAATGTTTTTTAATGTGTTATTTTCAATTTTCAGTCGGTTGAGATTTTTAATATTATTTGACGAATGCAAATTAGACATCGGTACGTGAACATCGATTTAAAGAAAAGGTATTTATATTGATGTTTTAATTTAAATTCATAATTTACGTGTATTTATTTATTTATTTATTCACGCCTAGAAGGCTTTTACATGTAGATACATTTACCACATAGTTTTACAATGGAGTACAATAATGTACACATAAAATAACAAATATAGTGTAAAAGAAGTAAGTAGGTACAATATAACAGTATGTAGTTACAGCGTAATTATCGCAATGAATAATAGTTTAACCTGTGGTTACATTATAACAGCAGGTTGTACAATATGTATATGTAGATAGGGTCTGTCGGTTAATTGGTTTTAAGGTTAAACGACACGTTAAGGTTAAATACGCGCTCACAGATGGGGCTCATTTTTTTTTCTTTTTTTTAGACCCTTAATGCTATTAAATATTGAATTGAATTATTTGTTGGCAGATGTACACATGGAATATGAAAAGCAATAAATTGTTACTGTAAGGTTAAAGCCCAAGTCCTTCAAAAATTTTATAAAAATACTGTAAACGTAATGTTATTATAATATATTGGTTTGCATTTTTACAAGTTTCTTGAAGGGCTTGATCTTTGATCTTACAGTAACAATTTATTCCATTTAATATTCCATATGTACTCGTACACCCACCAACAAAACAATTCATCCATATATTTAAAAGTATTATTTTCTGAAAGGCGTTTTAAAAATAAAACTTGCTCCATCTATGAGCGCATATCACGTTTCTATTACCCTTATGTCACTAATTATAAGTCACTAAACATTGTCTCAATTCTATGTTAGACATATTATAATAAGTCGTTAGTCGCTAATTATAAGGATCAGTTGTAAATCACTAGTAATAAATCTTTATTTTTATAAACAATAATTATTAGCCTGAAACACTCATCCAAATTGAAAAAAAATTACGACATTTATCTTTTCTCGGAAGGTTTTTTTCTTTCTTCAATTTGGATGAGTGTTTCAGGCTAATAATTATTGTTTATAAAAATAATTGTTACCCTTTGCGCTATGCACAAAAATCTTGTCTTCAAAAACTTTAGTTTATCAAGTAATAAATAAATCTTTACTTTGAGACAATAGTTATAATAGTCTTATTGATAAGTTGTAGATTGGAACACTATGTTGTAAAGCGCCTTGGTGTGATTTTTTCACGAAAACGGCGCTGTAGACGAGCTTTAAAGCTTAAATCTTTAATTGATTCATAGATTACGCAGTTTTACGTGGTTTTTGTCGCTAGTACAGAGGGCCGACAAGTCGTTTATCAAGAGCGTGCTGCAGTTGGTGCATACATTGAAAGGTTTACATTCTTATTGGTGTGTCAAACACCCGATGCAAAAACGTTTATATTGAGGTCACAAAAGGGATACAACTTTTGACAGCGGACCGATTTTTGAGGTCTTAAAATTTGTGTTTGATATTTCTTGGCACGTGTCAATTTTGTCGAATTCGTTGATGCAGGTGTTCATGACTTGTTATTGTTCTGCGTCCGGTCCAAATATTTCCACCTCTCATAGCTTCTGAAATGTTGTGCTTTGTGCGTTTAAAATAAATTATATTATATTGGATTTTCATCCGTTGTCTGATTCTTATTTTTCTATTCATATATTGAATTCTCTTCAATGTAATATACGCCTTGGTATGCTACGGTGTTTTTAACATTAGAAAGTTTATAAATAGTCTTTTTATTTTTTTATTTAGCGACACAATATTTGATTTGTAAATTTAAAATTTTCGGTTCGGTTCCTACTTTTATGAATGATGTATTTGTTAACCGTTTACAGATTATCAAATATGAGCAATGTTAAAAAAAGTTTCCTTAGCAAAAACGGGATATTATACGGATGGCCCAGTATTAAACAGTGACAAATCAATATCTCTTATTTTTATAAAATCAATATTTTGTATATCCGCGTAAGTCAAAATGTTATTTATTAATTAATTGATAAACTAAAGTTCTTAAAAACTTAAGACAAGATTTTTGTGCATAGCGCAAAGGGTAACAATTATTTTTATAAACAATAATTATTAGCCTGAAACACTCATCCAAATTGAAAAAAGCCTTTCCGAGCAAAGATAAATGTCGCCGACAGGACTCGAACCTGCACCCTTCTGATGTCCGGTCAGATGCTCTACCGTTTATGCTCTATGTTTACAGGTGAAAATATAATAAAAACAGTAATTATTGAATGAAACACTAGTATATATTGATTAACTTGGCGGGTTTGCGATAAACCGACGTAGCTCAACGGTAGAGCATCTGACGGGACATCAGAAGGGTGCAGGTTCGAGTCCTGTCGGCGACATTTATCTTTGCTCGGAAAGGTTTTTTTTTCAATTTGGGTGAGTGTTTCAGGCTAATAATTATTGTTTATAAAAATTATTATTTATTTATTTGTAAGAAACAAACAGCTTTTAATACAGATTTAAATAAAAGGAAGTTTTACAAAAGGTAAGCTCACAAAGTTTCTTATGCTAAAAGTGGTTAGGTAAATATTTTTTATTGCATATACATATACTATACCAGACGTGACTATCAAAGTTTGTCATACCCTCCGTTTGCATAACATCAACCAGTACATAACTCAGTAGGTGGTACGACTAGATACGAAATCAACTACTGAGTTCGTGCAGTTTCGAACGAGAGACGACTCGATACGTTCTCGATCGAGCTGGCATGTAGTACTGGTCAGGCTCATAACAGACGACCTGACCACAAACGAGAGAGAGAGAGAGAAGCGACTAGATACGCGTCTCTGTCTTGTTTGTTTGTCTGCACAAATAATTAATTGTGCAACGCCCGACTTTAATTTTAACCTGATAGAAGCGACTAGATACGCATCCCTATCTTGTTATGTTTGCACAAAAGAGGATTTGTGCAAACGCCCCATTTCAGTACATATTGGCTTTCGACAAGCGTAGTTCCGGGGTTTTAGAAGTGATGATAAGAGTGCACGTTGTCGTTTTCTTTTTCCTACGCCTCTGAACCTCGTTTTCGTCCCGAGACGCTACTGGGTGCTAACGGGACATTTCTCCGACCCCCGCCACCCCTACGGTCGCTCCCGGCGACGGTCCCGAAAACAGAGCGGGCTCTCATTGGTCGAGCTCCTCTGATCCACAAAAACTTATCAAAATTATTGTTCTACCAAAATTGTCTGTCTTTGTAAGCGATTCCTGCGGCCGCGGTGACTGATCTAAATAAACGATCTTTTCTGATCTGTTCATTAGCACCCGCGGAATCGAGTAAACTTACTTAATTTATGTATGTACAATGCATTTTTTGTTATTTGACGGCAAAGTATCACCTGTCCTACTTTGACCCCCATGACATACTTTGTAATAATTTGGCTTCCTTAATAAAAAATAGGTGAAGATTGCAATAGGCTCAATTCAAGCAGAAGGTCGTGATTTACATCCTAATTTTTTGATCAAGTCGATCCAAGATTGACAGAGTCTGCGGCAGCTCGCGAAATATTCACGAGTTCAAACTGCCCGATTCGCCGCACGGTATCGCACCGAAGTACTTGAACGACGAGTACATTTCTAAAAATCAGAGTATTCTCACGGATTCAACACGCCTTCTACCTACTTCGCCTGCATCTTCACCCGGCCTGAAAACCGACCGTGACTTTCTCTTCGCCCTCACCACCTCCTTGCAAGAAATCGTTTGCCTTTTTCAAGGCATCTTCCCCTTCCTTCCTACCCTGCTCTGAAGCGTCGAAGTGGCCAGCCTGATCTTCTTCTTCTAAAAACGTGCGGCAAGAGTTTACAGATCTTGTCCCGTACATATACAGTAAATATGTTGTATGCAAACATGTGAATTAGTTCTCACTGTCCTTTCTGTTCTAAATTGAAGTGCATAAGACAATGGTCGATTGTAAATGGAAATAATTCGAAATATATTTTAATAAAACTGGGTACATTCTTGGAATGTATGAAGATTTTCAAACTTGTTTTTAGGCTCTCAAGAAGGTAAACATTTTTAATTGTTTTTTTCTATTTAAAATTGGCAAGAGCTCTTTTTGGCGATTAGTTTGAAACCCATATTGTATATTATGTTACCGCTACCGCCATAAGAACAGTAGGTATATTATAAATTGTTTATTGTATACATTTTCAAAGATTCTTTAGATTAAATACTGAATTTCGATTCAAATGTAAAAACCAGGTGGTAAAATTAAACGAGAAGTTTGGATAGGTACCTTACCGGTAAGAAGGTATTGCTGGTAGGTACTTACCTGAATATAGAGTGAGCGAATTTGCAGACTGGCGCGACGTGACATTTGGGACCGATGGAACACGTGCACTTCTACCGTGAGAATAAAGTGATAACATTTTAAAGTCTCCGAGGCCTCAGAACTTTTCAATGAACTTCTCAGATACGCAATAATTGCACAATGAACCATTTGTTCATTTAGCAAATACCTTTGCAACAGCTGTGAGGCCTCTAGGTGTACCTTAACTATCAACATTAGTGTATCAAAATCCTGAGGGGATAAGCTAAATATTTTAAGCAAATAGATGTAGGAACATTTAAAATCACATAAAAAATATGTTTGTTTTTCTACTAAAATCAAGCTTGCAACTGCAACAGAACCAATATGAAAAAGTACTTATCAACTAGTTACATTGTTGAAAATATACAAGTGTTTTGCCCTTCAGGCCACTGTCAACATCACAAAACCCAGAAAAACAGTAATATTATGTTAAATAAAGAAAATCGTTGTAATAGATCTTTATGTTGGAGTGGAAATCGATTCCTTACATTTTTTTTTATAAATCTGAATCTGAAATGAATTAAAAATATATCCCATATCTTTTAAAAAATTAATGTTATTACTACATCTGCATTCAATTAAAATACTAAAAACAATTCGCTCTACTAATAACTTCCCCCGAGGTGATTTTCCCACGAAAACGGCGGTAAAGAAATAATCCATTTATTATTATTAGAAGGTATTTTTTGTACCTACCTACTGTTCCGCCACTGAGGTGGCTGAATCTCTTGAGTACAGAAATGGCAAAAACTATTTTTACAATGGATGAACAACCTTAGACGAGACTTTTTTTTAACAATGAATTCATTTAGGTACTCATTTTTTTCTTTCATTTTAAATCAGATCACATCTTTCGTCAGGCAGAGTACCTCTACCAACATCCACCCTCTACCCCCGTGACATTTCATCCCTTTAATATCCGTGTAATGAAATTCCTTTGCCCCACCCCCTGGGAGGCAGTCGGCCAGTCACCCCATCCCCTCTTCACTACCGAAGCACCCTTCCCCATTTCGGAGAGAGAGGGTAGTAGAACCTACCCTTGAACCTCCCCGAACAGAGATGACAAGTGTTGGGGGTTGCATTGGCAGGATTACACATTAATGTCACAAACAAGTCGAATGACTTTATCATTTAGTATATTAATTGGGGATCAAGTTTAAACGGGAAAGTAGGCACCATAATGATTTGTTTTCTATTTATTTATCTAACATCTTCTAATACTTGGTTATTTCGAAACTCAGAAATATAAGAAATCACACTTTCAGTGTAATGCCTTCATTGCAAAGTGTTAAATAATATAATTATAAAGTTTGAAACATAGAATTGTTTTAAAATACGATGCAGAATCATCTCCTTTCGGAAAATACCACTAATTTCTGGATGCCCTCTGTGGTAAGTAAAAAACATGTACTTGAACCATTGTGCTATTTATCTAATTAATTATCTTCTTATAAGTCATCTTGGTATTGTCATTTAAAATGTTTTTTTTTTGTGTACTATAAAATGTTTTAAATTATCATTTTTTGTGTACTATGTGTCAGACGGTACCTAAATCTTTTGTTTCTAAATCGCATTTAGACCCTTCCTCCACAAAGTATCGTAATTCAAAACCGGAATAGGAGAGTGGTTTAATGATATCAGTGCAATTCGAGATTTTGATTGTTTTGTACCATATTTGGGACCTTCGTTGTCAATGATGTCCAAATTTGGTGCAATACGATCAAAAACTCAACTTATACCAGCTTCTGTCTCTTTAAAACACTCCCTTGTAAAGTTCCCATTTTGATGTTAAGATACTTTATGTAGGGGGGTTGATTTGTTGATATTAAAAATACACACTAGATTCTAATAATTCTATTTCTGCACCTCTTAATACATGATGGAATTCCGTCGTAATGAATAAATAAAATACACTTTTTAACTTTACTCCACGATCACGCTAAAAATAGAAGTGGAATAAAGTGCATTTTATTTTATCAACCCTAGTTTCTAATAAGTTTATTGCCGAGACCCGGATAAAATTCCCGCTTAACACCGGCCGCATGTTTCGATTTAAGCAAAAAAACATCACCAAAATGCTTTTTTTTTAAATTTTATTTTGTAAAGCTCAGCCATAATTATTAAAATGTTTTTCGGTCGTATTCTAACAAACTTAATTTGTCACAATGAATAATACTGTACCGAAAACAGGGGTTCCCAAGTGGGAGATTTTTCAATAAAAAATTTTTTTACGCTTATAAAAAGACTCGCCGAACAAATGCCCTGTTAAACAAAATGCCAGGATGTGTTTTACTTGCAGTATTTAATTAAATCATTTACGATATTTCTAGCCCATCAAATTTTCAAAGTAAAAACACATGATTTTGCATTACTTCCCTTTGAAATTATGTGTTTACAGCGCCCTCGGGGTGGATTTTCATAAAAACCCGGCCGTACCATTTATACAAATATTTTTATAACATAAATGAATTTAAATATATAGATATTTTCATGGCACGCACCATTAAAAGACTTCAATTAGAATCATCTCGATTGCTCATCTGTTCATATTCATCCATGACCAAGCATAACAACTAATCGCGCATCATAAAGAAATAAAATATTATGGCAGATGATAATGGCTGTGCTTTGTTCCATTGATAATGTTTTCATACTCTTCTCATTGAAACCATCGTCTGGCGCCTGGCGCTCTCAGAAAATCAAATAACTTTAATATTCCACACAGAAAATGATTCTGATATTTTATTCAGATCGAATTTTATTGTGATAATTTTCGGATCCTCGGATCCTCGTCTTATCGATTGCCAATTCCCATTCAACCCAATTATTAAAAAAATATATACATCTACGATTTTAATGATATTATTATTCTAGAAAGTTGTTATAGTATGTATGCGTATGTAAGTCATATGAATTTATGAAATGACAAGAAAACTGCTTTGATTTAAACAGTGGAAACGGATTTCCTTTCTGGTTGATAAATTACATCGTCCTTATATTTCCAATGCTTTTTAAAAAATCTTACCGACGATTGTTAAAAAAATACTATAACTGTTAGCCGGGTAAGTTTGTAATAATATTTTTAAAATAGATAGAAGTCCTGAATTGTTTTAAATAGTGAATTACGCAATCTACTTTCTCTAGATCTGTGGTTTTCGGAATCAGAGCAAACCGGAACGATGTTCCAGTTTAAATCTCTCAGTCCTACCACTGCTATACATGCTTTTTTTTCTTAATAAATCAGCTTCGCTAAGGTCTGAAATAAAATTATCATAAATGTCTTTTTCCATGCCAAATATATCGCATTTCTTGTCTTTTATCTTTTCTGAAAAGTTTCATATGTAATTATTAATTGTTATTGTGTTTAATTCTTGGAAATCTATGTATTTATTTATATTTATTTTAAAGTGAATAAAATTTAATAATGTTGTCATTAAGGGGGAGAGGGATGTCGGAGAGGAATTATTTATTATTTCGAAATATTGATAGTATTATTACGCAATACGATAAACTTAATTTAAATAGAATAAATAGAAAAATATTTATTAAATATTTTATAAATTGACATAGGCTTAGCATTTATCAAAATATAATCAGAAATATTACTTTTTCTGACCGTCCTATTGTATGTTTTACAAAATATTTAAAACATGAATATTATTTTTAAAGTAAAGAAAAATATTTTTAATCCTTTCTCGTTACGTTTTTGTGAATACAAAAAACATTAAAGTTACGTAGCATTTATGAAAAAATTAAACTACACACTGTTATTTTTTTTACCTTATCTTATCGGCATGTTAAAGAAAAACCTTCACAGCATCTTTTAAGGATATTCAACTTTTTAAATGTTTTTGTAAAACATGCGTAGAACGGTCAGAAATGTGTGATATTTCTGATTTTATTTTGATAAATGATAAGCCTTAATATTTTTCTCTTTAAAAACACCGTGTTTATCGTATGGAAAAATAATATAATCATTATTTTGAATTAATAAATAATAACTCTCCGACGTCCCTCTCCCCGTTGAGTTCGGCAAGAATTTTTTTAATTTTTATTTTACCTGTTTCGGGGTTCAAATTCAGTTCATTCTCTCAGTTTGAAAATGGCCTTGAATGCTGAAAAAACTGTCACAGTAATAAAAAAAATGCTTGTAGAGCTTAATAATAACATAATTTAATTTAATTAACTTTTAAATTTAAAAAAAACTCCCCTGTAATGATGTATCGATAGAATTAAATATTCCATGAAAAGTAATATCCTGTTTCGGTTGAAAAGCGACATGCACTTTGTGACATGCACTGCATTAAAATTCACTAAGGTTATATTATATTAACACATCCCGAGTTTTATTTGGTATAGGATGTACACACGTATAATAGGTACCTACTACCCACTGCATGTTTGTATTTGCAGTAATCCATAGAACATGGAAAAGTCATTACCCGTGGCTCGGGGCAATGTTTTCTCGACAGGGGTTGTTAAGCAGGATTAGGTTTCACGGGGTAGTGCAAGATTATGGACAACTCGTTAAAATAATGAAGGTGAGTGCCGAGTTCAATAAACAGTATGATATTACTGTACATATTTGTACCGACTTATTAAACATTATAAACATTTTTATCGATAATCACTATTGAACTCAGCTACTCAGTAGTACTCAGTAACATTAAAATATAAGTAATAGACCTTTTTGACATTGAAAGATACTCTCAGTATCGCCCCGATAAAGACCATCATTCAGAGAGGAAAGGTTGCATCGATTTAAGTAGCTTTAGCCTTGTTCAATGTATAAACATGGATAACCAAGTACTTTATTTCCATCCTTTCTCTTATCCATCTCCATTTCCTTTCCTTCCCCGTTTATTTCGTTCATTTTAACCCCACAACATTCCCAAATAGTGGATGTTATATAACTATAACACAACTAGATCCGGGCATTTAAATATAATTAAAAAAACCTAACTACAGATTTTAATATAATAACACCATCTCTACCGATGTGCAATGGGTTAAACTTTTTTAAACAACAAATAAAATAAAATAAAATAAACTTTTAATCCAAGAATTTTACTGGTTTACCACTGTGTTTATAGCATCTTTAGCATAAATTTCCCCATATTTATGTAAAATCAACTAATTTCCACATTCTTACAAAAAAATTTTTTTTTTTAACATTGGACTAGCTTGTACATTTCATTTGTTATTATGTAGATACCTCGTACCTATCTTAAAAATGTTCTTCCGTATATTTTCCCCCAACAACTTATTCAACCCTGATACAAGTCTAGATTTGGCTTTCAACCCAACTGGAAATGGTAGGGAAAACGAATGGGGGACTCGTTCCCCAGTCAGTCTCCATAATCCTATGGGTTTAGGGTTTCATTCGGAACTTGTAAGCTTTCACTGCATCCATATTTCATACCCCCTGATACACTGATGGGTTTTCCCATTATAATCGGTCGGCTTATGGGAGAACATGACGTCTTTTGATGGACTTTTATGCTTTCCCTTGCTCGTTATTTATCGCGGGAGATACAAGAAGAGATTTGGGTGGCATTATAAATGCATCTGTAGTGATTAGTTTTAACGATTCTAGACAGGAGTGAATGAAGTTGTCATCCTAATTTTTTTCCAAAACTAACGCTCTTGACTCATGACTGAAACGGTAGTGATCATGAGGAATTTGGTAAATACAAATATATATTGGAGACTTCCTCTTCTTCCGCAACCCTCAAATCCATAGTTATTATTTCACAAAGTTTCTCCAAGCTGTCATATCTAATCAATATCTTAGATTCGACTGCTTCACACAGATGGAACTGTCGGCAAGACAGTACATTAGCGATATCTGAGAACGTCTCAAGGTCAGACCATAGCGTATATTCACGGCTCTTCAAATCCATTATACTAAGATTCAGTATATTTTGAAGTCTAAAGCAAGTATTGGATAACTCGCCTTCTAGTAATAGTACAATTTTCCAACTTTAATAAATAGGAATACCCATTGAATAAAGAAGAACACAAGAAATACGATGTGGGCGTGTTCCGTGATCCAAAAGTCTGTCAATTCGGACCTTAAATTTTCAATTCGTAAAAAAAAATTAAAAATCATTTTATATCGATCAATTTGATTGGCAATATACTCGTATAATGCAGACAGTGTAGGAGAGAGAGAAAGCTTTATTTGTTCTATCTCCATTGGATCTCTCGGGGCTAGAACCATATTGTATTAAGTCAAAGGCACACAAGATTCCATTTGAATCTACGTGCAATGCACTTCCAGTGTGTATTCTTTATACTATTGTTCTATTCTCATAAAATAAAGACGAACACAAGAAATACGGTGCGGACGTGTTTCGTAATGCAAAAGTTTGGCCATTCAGGAATTAAATTTCAAATTCAGTAATTCGCGGTCAATATAAGTTCACAATCAAATGAAATGGAATATACGATGTTATGCAGCGTGAGAGAGATATAGTGCTATATTTTCTTTGTCTCTCGGGGCTAGAAAAGGTACTAAGTAAGTCAGTAGCTACATCGGTTTCTATTCAAATCTACGTGAAAAGCGTTTCTAGTGTGTATATATACTCGTATATATCTATTCAATGTGTATTAAAACATACTTTAAAACTTGAACGTCAGTGATATTAACAGAATCTTTAACGATAATATTATTAAAGTTCATATATCTTGTACCTGACCACTTGTTTGTCACCACATTTTGTTATCTTTCATCCTTCCTTTGGTTCTAATCTACAGCAAACATTCCTCATCCGTGTTCTAACTAACCAATGCGCAACAAACTCTCAAACCACGTAAAATTTTGACCTTTAACCACACACCATTCTCCTGAAATAATTTTACGTTCACAGTGGCTTATTTTTTCGAATGTATATTGAAGTTATTTAGAAAAAGTTGGTCACATTAAAATCGGCATAATATACATATTTATCTAATCGATATTACGTTAGATTATAAAGAAACTAAAAAAAATTCATTGCCAATTTTTTTTACAATATTGTTTTTACTCTTTTCATTTCCATAACACTTTCAATGTACACTGATTTAAAATTTGATGGATGCCCACTGTGAAAAACGTCATCATTACAAAAAAATTAACCATTTAATAAAATAACTAACAACTCTACCAAATTGACTATTCGCCTTTAACTTTTTTTTTGTATTTTCTTGTAACAGAGCTGTATTATACATACGAGTATATGTAATTAGTGTGTTAATGTACCTAAATAATTAATATTGCGAAGGAGGGAAAATGAAAATATATATATATGTGTGCAATAACAGAAGAATAAAGTACGTAATGAAAAAATTTGATTTATTTATTTATATTTTTTTATTTTTTTATTTTTTTATTGCACCCAGTCGGATTTTCTATAAAAGTTCATTAAGCACATTACAGGAAATAGAAAACATAATTATTGAAAATTGGCATTCAGCCAAATACCTAAAAAATGAAAAAAAAAAAATAATAATAATAATAATGGAGAGTTTTACTTTTGTTACTTAATTTTATTACTGCGTTCGTTTCGACATGATCGGTCGTTCATTAGCGTTCTTAAAACTAACCTTAATTAAATTAAACAAGTGCACTACTGTGTTAAAATTAAGTAATAAAGTACATAGTGATTAAACTTCAAATCTGTCACGTTGTTCTAAACTAACCCAAAAGCATCGGTCGGTCGAAGCGTTCGACACATGTGCTTATTAAAAGACCTTTTTGCTTGTTAAAAGTGTCCCAAAGTGAATGATTTACAATGTTATTCTTTGAACTGTGGTGATTGTAAACAATATCGTATACGAGCTAGACAACTCAAACTTAATGGTGAATGTGCTATTTTGGAGCCTTTAATAAGCTGCAAAGATATCGCTGTATAACCTTGAACCCTGTACCACAACTGCAATCCGCAAAATTAGACTTCGTGGCTACCGAGAAAGGCGCAATAGGAAATAAAAACATTTGACGAGAAGATCTTCTGCTGTCACAGCGACCTGAGTTCTGACCTCCAGTGCACGGAGCAGACCCGGTGCATCATGCGGCCCACGGACGTGCCCGAGAAGGCTGCTCCGCGGCCTGCTGTGGTCCGCCCCCCACAAGGATACCACCGGCTGGGACGAGAAATAGACGACACGCTGATGTGGTCTTTCCAGATCCTGAAGCCGGCCGACGAGCGCCACCTGGCGTATGGGCAAACCAACACCGAGCGTCCCGTCACGCAGCCCAGGGGAGTCACCAACAAAGACAAAGAAGATTGAAAGATAGGATCAGTACCCCCGGCCCCCGTCCTCACCCGCCGCCCAACTTCACATAACTCCTATCATTCGTATTAGCGTCTTGCAATATATCGTAAGGAATAAATACAGATAGCTTCTATTATTTTTTTTTCAATTAAACATGTATGAAAACTTAGACCAAGCCGTATTTAGTTTTGATAATTTAACTGCATCCTTTATATAAATAATGTGTAATGATAGTGTCCAAAAAAAAATGTCATAGATTTAATATAGGAATAATGTAAGAATAGGAAGTAAGATTTGTAAAGCGCCCTTGAGGTGATTTTTCACAAAAACGGCGCTATAAAAATCATCCGAATATTATTATTATTATTAAAACTCTTCAAAATGTCTAGAAATTCAATTTTTACTTATTTATTGATGTTAAAAAACACAACTTAAATGAAACATGAAACCGAATAGCAAATAAAAATATATCAGTATAATTATTTCTTGGTCGGAATGATGGAGTATGGCTATTGCTTCGGAGTGTGTTGTGTATATTCCACCTGTAATAATGGAACAACACCAATACTAATAATCCTCGCACAGCCTGCTTTTCGCTTTTATTAAAACAATATATATTATGTTAAACTACAGAACCCTCAATAGTTTAAATTGTAATCAAAATATTCCTTAGAAAAAAAAATGCTAGGATATTGTATCACTGTCAAGTGGGTTGTCATCGACTACACATTCATTGGGCAACATGTCTAGGGGAGAGTAGTCATCCTGTGTCGGACTTTGTGATCTGGGCCCTCCATCAGTTGCCAGGAGCTCTCTCCTGTAATGGCTCATGTTGCTTTTGCAAACCAACTTCATCGTCTATCATTGCGTTTGAAGCTGTGACAAAACCCTTTGATGATCGTTCACAGTGTTAAATCTGAAAACAGTACATAATTAATCAAGTGGCATACGTACCTACATCATAATATATGAAATGTTTTTGTGTTTAATTTGTAGAACTCCATTTAATTAAAAAATAAAATCATAATATATATTTATGTATACTTAATTCATTAAAATTCCTTTACACGCTTCTTTCTTGACGTACAAAGTAACACAGTGCTGATATCGGAAAATTTGTTCACCATAGATTGCACGTTTTCTTGAATGCATCTTTCAACAAGGCTTTGACGAAAAAAATCATTATCAATTAAATACACTCATTTCAAACAAACAAAGAAAAATTTCAGCCAAGATAAAAGGCAAACAAACCTTTTCAATGTCATCCTAATTCCTGTTTCGTTTCCTCTTTATTGTCGTCTTTTCGTTCATTTTAAAATGTCACATGTCTCCATTGTCAAGACAATATAATGACGCTTGAATAAACGTGAAGTTTGCGACTAACTGCGAAATTAACTGCGTTTTTCAGGTTTGGAGCCAAGTGATGCCAGCCAGAAAAAATCTATAAACGTGTATATCATTCGTATAGCTATTCTACACCAAATATTATCATGAATAACGATTTTAACACGAGCGGTGTAAAGTCCTGTTACCTACTTACTACTTGTGTAGCTATACCAACGCTATAAAGGCGTAATAAGGATTAATTATAAGTAATAGGTATAGCTTGGAAATAAAATGTATACAAATTATAAAGTAGAACTATATTTTTTCATTATTATGGCAATATACCAAGTTGCTAACAATGAATGTCTTTGAAATTTTGTTCCTCACATAAATTTTTTTTCACTTTCTAATTTGACAGTTCGTTTTAACGAAATAATCCAAAACATCATAAATCGTTTTTTATTTATATTTTTGATCAATGAAATTGATTTTGTTTTCTTTGTATACTTCTAATACATGGTTATTCCTATAAATCAATTTCATAAATACAAAAATCACTCTTTCTGCGTAATTATCTTTCGAACAAAACGATAAAAAAACATTTTTTTTACATAAAACTGTTTTAAAATGTTATGTATAGAATTATCTCCTTTCAGAATGTACCATTAGTTTCTGGATGCCGTTTATTCAAAGTAAAAAAAAAAACATGCACTTGGACGGTTGTGCTTTTGTGAAGATACAATATTCTTCTTATGAGCCATCTTGACGGCCTCCATGGTCGAGGGGTAAGGCTCTCGACTACGAATCCGAAGGTCGCGGGTTCAAATCCCGGAGTCCGCAAGTAAATTTTATTTAATTAATTGTGTTGTTTCACAATTAATTAATTTAAAAAATAATACATAGAATATTTGGGCACGTTCCAGAGTGGAAGATACTCTCAGTATCGCCCTGGTGAAAGACCACCATTCAGAATTGAAACGTTGCTTGAAATGGCTTTTAGCCGTGTTTGGTGACTAGATCTGAATAGCCAGGTTTTTACCCTTTTCCCCACCTTCCTCTCCCCCTTCTCCTTCTGCTCCCCAATACCTTGAGCCTCACAACATTCCCCAATTGGGAATGCCATAGTCTCACTGGCTCCAGACGGTTGGGAGCAGTTTAGGACTCATGTGCGGTGTTCATATAAAAAAAATAATAAAAAAATATGCTATTGTGAAGATACAATATTCTTCCTATGAGCCATCTTGGTGTTGTTATTTAAAACGTTTTAAACGATCGCAAATTTTTGTCTACTGTAAAATGTTTGAATTTTTTTTCCAGATGTGCTTTGATATTTTAGAATTTATTGACTTTCTCAGGCGTAAATTGAATGACATGAATGGTAATTGTTTCATAAAATTTCACTTGTCGTAATCTATTTGTTCAATGTTGTTTACTATTATACAAGTTCCTTCCACTTGAATGTCTTTCAGTTTAAATATTCAACGACGAGCAAACATTTTCTTCACGTCTATAAACGCCTTAATAATTGCCATGTTTGCTTGGTAATTACTGAAGCAATATACGAAGCTTGTAACTTGTAATTATATGCCACACTATCCTTTTCAGATTCAAGGTTGCCATCAATCACATTTATTATCCAATTTTATGGGCAAAAATATATTTAATTAAGCGTCAATTAAATTAGAATTATTAAAAAAAAACATAGAAATTTAACAACGAATCAGATTTAAAGCCCATTAAATCTCACAAATTTTGCAATATTACATTTGTTTTTAATTAATCGCTGCCCTTCACTTAAAACACCTCAGCTGGTGTTGAGGGTTTCTCAAAATGATTTAGTAAAATCGTACCACTAATACCCCATATTTTGTTTATTTATTATTTTATTTTAATTTTAGGAACCAACATGGTTAAAATAGGTGATATTCAGTTTATAAGGTTTTAGAAAATTATTGCAAGGATCAAGCACCAATGGCGTTTCTCTGAAACATCCGGTGAGTGATTATGCATATACTCGTACATTTTACAGGGCGGGGTTAGTACATAAAAAAATGGTAAAACGATAAAACGGAATATGAAAAATGTGTACAGTGTATATATGTGTCTGTGTGTGTATGTGTGTGTGTGTGTGTGTGTGTGAACTTCTATGTGTACCCATGTAACGCGAATACTAGATAACAATTTATTTTTTTTATTAATTGTTTTTGTGTTTAATTCGCAGAACTCAACATAATACATATATTTATTTAAATTTAATTTAAATCAAATTTAATCATATTATTATTAAGTTCTGCAAGAGATTCAGTTTTTATTATAGTGACATCTGTTTCGGCATTCAAGGCCATTTTCGAACAGGCAAGTTTAAAAAAGTTTTTTCAAGGAACCACGACAGCCTTTGTTATATACTTATTTAGCACTTTTTTTTTAAATTATGTAATGTACATATTACATTACGTAAACGTAATCAATATTGAACAATATATATAATTTAATTATGATATCACAAGAAAGTAATTCGTTTCTTCCCAGGATTTTATCCTTCATTGATTTATCGGGCTTCTGTGGATCCATGAACATTCTAATACCACTGGTGTAAGATTGTTTCTCTCTGATGCAAAATATCATATATCATTTTCAACATTATTGTTTTCCTGTTATGGAATATTTCTATAAAGCAATTATTTGAAAAATTGCCAGTTGTGTACGATGCCCTGTGGAAGAACCGAATACGATTTATACAGCGGGTAGCAACTTACTCCCTTCACAGAACAAGTTACAATAAATCAACAGTTTCAGTACTTAAGTACTAAAAATCTATGGATTTAATATTGATAACATCTAAAAAAAAATACGAATGTGCTAGCCCTGTTATCCCGATTGATAGAAGAATAAAGAATATAAGAAAACGTGTTCGCGCAATCAGAGCGACTCCGACAAATGGATGGAGGTACAATGAAAATCTCATAATTAAATGCGACTTAATCAGCCTGGAGTATTTGCCAAACGTATAATTACATTGTAACATTTTTTCAATTAATTACAAACGTGTCTAGGTCTCTAGGTGGCATCACGACCGTTTTTATCCACACGTTGTGCTTAAAAGTAATTAATGCATATTCTCTGTGTTTGCTTCTCAATTAATATTAATAGACAGACGTGCAGGCGTGGAAGTGGATAAAAGTGAGATGAGTTGTTGCTTCATCCGGGGAATTCAAGTTAAAGATAATGCATCACAGAAAAGATCAATTAATAATAAATACGCCGTGTTCCACGTTTATTCCGCGAAACCCTCGGAGTAAAATATTCACAGCGTTTTTAATTTCTCGGACAAAAAAATGTATAATTTTTACTTACTATGATTGCGCCGTTACGCGCGCGCACATCAGCTGTAACACCTAGAAGGTGAGGGTAAAATTTGGTAAAGGAACATTAAACTAGTACTTTTAAATAGTACACAACTGCTGACCCTGTACAAATCGCAAGTGCGCCCCACTGTAGAATTTGGCAGCCACCTCTGGTCGGGAGTCCCACAATATCTGAAAAAACCCATGACTCTGTGCAGCAACTGGCGGTCCGTTCGATAGATTCGCCTATCTTAACAAATGGACTGCAATCTTTGGAGCACAGACGTCAGGTGGGAATGCTGTCCTTGTTTTACCGGTATTTTAATGGAAGATCCTCTGAGGAACTGGCGTCATTAATCCCTTCGGCACCGGTGCATAGTCGGGAAACACGCCAAACGCATGCCCAACTTTACACACGGTTGACATTTGTCACGGGTCGCTTCTACGACTCGTTCTTGTGTTCAACAGCTCGGCTGTGGAATCATCTGCCGGCCTCTGTGTTTCCTCCATCCTACAACATGGGTCTCTTAAAGACCCAAGTTCACTCCTTCCTATCCTCTAAAAGACCAGCATCCCCAAAGATGATATAAGCCTTGAGGGGAATTATTTCCCTCAGGGGCTCCTGTGTGGTGTTTCCGTAAAAAAAAAACTTGTTTTCCGAAAACAAATTATTTTACGCAGTCGTTTAAGTTTAAGTTTCGTGTTAGGAGTAAATTGATATCAATTAATAATTAAAATTGTGTTATTGTTGTGGAACTGAAAACTGGAAAAAGATTAGTATCAATCACAGAGCAAATAATACATAGATACCCTAACCCGTAAGGGGAAGAAACCAAAATAAGGGGGCGAGCTAGGAGTACCGCCAATTTAAGTAAAGAAAGTTTGGCTTATTCACAAAAGCCGAATATTTTGTTGTCGCAGTCAAAATCACGCAAAACAAAAGTGGTCGGCAGTGAACTAGGCTAGCGCCAAAACAGGTGTCACGTGACCTTTGCCTCCAGCTGTCGAAATGGTAGATTAAGGCAAGTTAATTAATTCTGACGTCAGTGATTTCAATGTAGGTATCTTCTATGGGTCGCCTCATCTACGACTTATCCAACTGTGTTTATTTCTATCTTGTTAAGGAGTCTGGAAGATACTCTCCGTATCGCCCTGGTGACAGACCACCATTCAGAATTGAAACGTTGTTTGACATGGCTTTTAGCCGTGTTTGGTGACCAGATCCGAATAAACAGGTATTTCCCCACATTCCTCTTCCCCTCCCCAATACCTTCAGCGGTATTCATATATACAAAAAAATAGTAAATAAACATCCTTAGAAGATACTAACGATGTCAAATTATATAAATTAGCACAAAAAAATCGTCGCAGTTTTAAACATAATAATTTACTGGGAATAAAAAGAATGAACTTCTAATAATATATTATAACTAAAAAAACGAATTATTTTCGTCCTGATAGCTTCATTATTCAGGAGAATTAATAAATATGTACATTCTATTAAACCCGTTCAACATAGCTCACGAAGTTGAATTCGTGTGGACGATTGGAAATCATTATCCGCCCTGCTTTTTAAACTCACGATTACGCTTACTGGATCACAAGTGGCATGTCAGTGGCGCACGAACTTTTTATCAATTTTCAAACAAGATTCAAAACAGTTCTCAGTTTTAGTGTTGTAGCGATTGGCGTGGCTTTCGATGTTGTCAAAACTCGTCTGGAACATTAAGATATGTTGTTATATAATAATCATTTCATACAATAGGAACTTGTGCCCGCTAAGCCACTCAAGCAGCCTGTCAGCAGGAGCTTAGTTCAACAATATTATATAATACAACAAGCATCATACAAATATAGCGCAATAATAGAATAGTGTAGGTGCATGCATGTTCTGATTTGAAAAGTTGGAAAAATTATTAAAAAAATATGAAAATACCGTAACAGTTTTATTATAGACATACTATACTCCAATTATATAATATCGTTTTAAATAATATTAAAAAATATATCAATAAATCAGCAAGTATTACACAAATTGAAAAATAAATAAAACAGTAGTACAGTTTTGTTACAGTGAGGATAGACTTAATATAATAGTAGCACGTAAATAAATTTAAAGATACCCGCAGTTATCAAGGAGGTATGCAATCAAGGAGACCATCATATGTTCAATAGACAATGTAAGAAAGAGCAAAATAGCAAAATACTAAAAACTAATTATAAATAAAACTATTTTTTTAATGGAATAACAAATTGAAATTTATAAACCGCATCGTAATACTTAATTGTTGAAGATAATATTAACAAATCACAAATGAAATATGAAACAGAAATTACACAAAAAATTAAATTAAATATTTTTTTAATCATTGAAGATAGTATTAATAACTCCCAAATCAAAACACGAAACCAAAAAGACACAAAAAAAGATAACGGTAGCAGCTGGAATTCGAACACAGGACCTCATGTTATATCCGGGACCTATGGCCTATGCCAACCGAGCTACGCCTACCCCAATCCATCCCGTCATTTTTATTGATGTCGACTTCTAAAAACTATCAATATCATTCTCAATTAGTTCCCGTTAATATTTTTTAAGCTGCTTCCTTTTTATAACTAGAAGATTCTGCCGGAATTTGTTTGTAATCACTAGGTAGTGTCTCGGATATACCTATCCGGTTTTTATGTCATCGGTTAACTTTTTCTACAAGTCTACGAATAAAAATATTATGGCAGAAAAAATACATATTTAGATAAATCAACAAACGCTGATTCGATATATGTAAGTTTTTTATTTTATTTTATTATTTACAAGTGATTAAAATTGCATTCTCGTCATCTAACGTTTTGGATTTGTATGGAAATTTTGTTTTATCGAATTGGTTCTGTATTTTTTTTAATATATGGGAAATTTCAAATTAATTTGGGTGACTTTACTGATTGATGTTCAACATTAAAAAAAAAACCTTCGAGTTAAAGTTTTTAAACAATTTTTTTTAAAACTTATGTTTAGTTGTGGGTTACTTTGAATAGAATATAAAATTATGTACAGTAAAGCTCATCCTTGTTCAGAAATTTTACATTCCAACCTTAAAACCGACCGGCCATAGATGTGGAGCGTTTTGGCGGGCTTTGAAAAATTGTTAAGATGGAACGTTATAATTGATTTTTTTTTAAATTTGACTGGAGTTCCTTCTTATCATTAAAAAAACTGTTGTCAACAAATCAGTTATTTTTTACTTCTTCAGTATTTTCACCACGTTCACTGTTTTTTTTACATATTGTTCGTAGCTCAATGGGCAGCAATAAATGATAAAAATGAGCCGTGTTCGGCTCGCGAGCACCGGGTTGTTCATCACTGTGCTACGTGGAATGACCACAAAACAACCACAAGCTGAAGTATTATTCGTATATTATTTCAGTTCACCTCGAATGCGCAATCTCCGTGTGTCTTTTCCTTTTTGGTTCACACCGACATACATTTATTAAGCTGCTGAAAATAATACTATTATTTCTACTTACCTCCATTACATTAATCTGCCTGAAGTGTTAATTTTTCACTGGAAATGCCAAATAATTGAGTTTCACCTTGATACTAGAAGTATGCACTTAATCAAGTAAATTGTGAGCAATTTAGAGTGCAATACTTATTTTTTCTCTTTCCTTGAATGCGAATAAAAAAATTGACCCCTGTGTATATATTTCAAATACCATGACCTTATCTCACGATCTTTTAGAAACAATTAAAGTTCTATAAAAAAAAGTGATTGCAATAATACGTGCGATTTATTGGAAACTAACAAGAATTATTACCGTTCTAGATTGGTTGAATTTGAATACCTTAAAACAACAGATTCATAAAACCTTTTTTTATGTGAATACCGCACAAGTGTCCCAACTGCTACCAACCGTCTGGAGCCAGCGAGACTACGGAACCTCCAATTAGGGAATGTCGTGAAGCTGAAGGCGTTGGGGAGGGGAAGGAGAAGAGGAAGGGGGAGAGGAAGGATTACCAAACACGGCTAAAGCCATTTCAAGCAACCCTTCATTTCTGAATGGTGGTCTTATACCAGGGCGGTACTGACTGTATCTTCCATTCTAGAACGTGTGCAAATATGCTGTATATTATATTTAATTAATTAATTGTGAAACAGCACAAATTATTAGGTATTAAGACGTATATAACAAGAGATTCAGTCACTCCCCGCAAGCCCTCGTCGGCCCTTGAACTAGCGCGATCGGCGTTAGGGATATATTGCATAAAATGCAGTGTTAGTCGAAACGACTGAGATTAGTCTATTAGGATGAAGTCAACTTTTAGGCGAACGTTTGCCCTGATGATGAACACTACAAGGCACTTAAGGAAAAGTTGATTCCAGATGGAGGAGGAATCACCAAAGCCTTATTTGCCCAAAAGTCAAACAACGAAAAGACGTTATTCTATTCGACATTTTTCGATCATTCAATATGAAGAAAAAATTATTAGTATTGTTATTTATTTATTATATTATGTACACCCTATATGGGCTTTTACATATTTAGTTAGTTACAATTATCACACAGGTGCAAAACATACCACACTAGGTACATAGACAAAATAAATATCCTTCATGAAATACAGCAAATAAATATTTCGTTTGTCTAACGAACAAATACAGGAATAACATAGTGTAAGGCTGCTCTCTGACGGTCCGGTGAGGAACGAACTTTTCACTCGCTACTGGAGTCACTGCGCAGAAAAGTCCCACAATGGACTGCTTTACAAACCGTTACCTTACTTTAGCAAACTTGACTTATCTGTGCAGTGTCTTTAGTAACGAGCGAAATATTCTTTCCTTACCGGACCATCGGAGAGTGGACTAAGTACCATTCCAAATAATTATCTAGTAAATAGTTCTATATAAACAGGTTCTATTCACATTTATCCTATATTGAATAAGAACTCTACAAATCGAGTTATTCCATCATCTTTCCAGTATTCAAATTGATCCTTTTATTTTCCGAGCATTACGTCACTTCGCAGTCGTCACGAATTATTTTTACGATTCTGACGTCACCGTGGTCTGTTCGCTATTCCTATTCAATATTCCATCACTGGCGCCCAGTTAAGCGGTTCTGACGTCACGTCCGCTTCCCGCCCGCTAGAACAAGAGCCGCCTTATCTTCGGCATCACGACACCGAATCTGATACGCATCAATCGCCCCACTGGGATAGATTTCACAACCATGTTAATTCGATACTTAAATGAAATTGTTCTACCGATTATTTAACACATGTGAATTATTGCACAGCTGCAAACAGTTTTTTGATTCCATGGTCAACTTCAGTATTCCTTAGGTTAATTTTTTTTTAATCAAATCGAAAAACATACTAATATTATTTATTTATAAAATAACTTGTTTTATTGCATTTACAAGTTGTCATCAAGATTGTAAGTTATGTCCGATTATGGAGATTGTGGTTAAATGGGGAGAAGAAGTGCATAATTAGTAATACAATTAAATATTTAATGTTATCTGATAACGCAAAACAAACTGGAAATGAGTAAAACAAGAACATAAACCATATAAAAAATAATAATTAAATAAAACCTGATTTGCAAAATAACAATCAAAATGTTTAATAATGACATCGTTCTTTGAAATGTATTTAGCCGTGTTTTGTTACCAGATCTGAATACTCAGGTACTTCCCCACCTTCCACTTCCCCATACATATCCCAGCTGGGGCTGCCATAGTCTCATTGGCTCCACGCGGTTGAGAGCAGCTGAGACTCTTGTGTGGTATTACAAAAAAAAACAAAATGTTAATACCCACGTAAGAACTAAAGTAACTAAAATAAAACAAATCAGCACAGGTCTTCCTAGTGAAGTGTTCACGAAATATCATATACTCGTATAATTTTCCTTCTTCAGTAGTGGGCTATATGGGATTGTACTAACCTTCCCACATTCCGAAATAAATAAATAATAATAGTTATTATTATCAATAGATGTAAAATGAATGAAATATTTATATATTAAATAGTGGTTTACTCAACATATTTCTTATTCAATTCATGTAATTTTCAATTGACATTATCACCTTTTCAAATCTATCTTACACTCTACCTACCTCTATTAATACCTCTACCTATCTACTATGTACCCATTTAAAACTTCTTCCATATCTTTGTTCTTATATACGAGTAGATATATTTTCATATCAATACCGCACAATTGTCCCAACTGCTCCCAACCATCTGGAGCCAGTGAGACTATGGCATCCCCAATTGGGCAATGTTATGAGGCTGGAAGTATTGGGGAGGGAAGGAGAAGGGGAAGAGGAAGGTTGAAAATACCTGGCTATTCAGATCTGCTCACCAAACACGGCTAAAATCCATTTCAAGCAACGTTTCAATTCTGAATGGTGGTCTTTCACCAGGGCGATACTGAGAGTATCTTCCACTCTGGATCATGCGCAAATATACTATATATTATTTTTAAATAAATTAATTAATGGAACAACACAAATTAATTTAATAAAATTTACTTGCGCCCCCCCCGGGATTTGAACCCGCGACCTTCGGATTCGTAATCGAGAGCCTTACCCCGTGAGGTCTTCAAAATGTAATGTTTATTTAATTATTTACTTCCTACGTTTGTCTCGATACAGGAATTTTCCCAGTGCGACAGACGTCAAACTTGCCTTTGTAATTATGTTTAATGAAGAATAATGAGAAAAAAAATGTCCTCATTATAAAACACCATAGATCGCACCGTTATTATAATACTATTATGTAACCATATACATTTATTTGATACTGTATAATGTATATAAATAAAATTCATCCAATTTCCTTAAGAGGAACGGCTGCGTTGCCTGCTTCATACATAACTTAATTTTGGATTTGAGGCCAAATTAAAGGTGTAGTAAATATAAAGTACGGATGATAAATATTTTATTTATTTTTGTTTTAAATGACTTCTAATCCGTACTATATATTTAGTATACTTTTTGACAAAAAAAAATCATTAGGTTTAGGTGAGTATTTTGGCGTCAAATCCAAAATTAAGTTTTGTATGAAACAGGTTGCACAGCCGTTCCTCTTAACGGGATAGCCTGATAAAATTGAACGCCAGTAATGTTATACAATTATATAGCGATACCTGATAATTTATTCATCTTTTTAATTACTGACATACTTATACGTGTTATAATACCCTACTGTTACTTGAAATTTTGTCAGTATAAAGATGTCTGTTGAAAGGTGAAACCAATCCAATAAAAATAAGTTATAAAGTTTCTTTTTTGAATCAACAATAATGTGTTACATAACTTATTTTTCATTATAAATATAATTTACGTTACTCACCCGTTCTTAAATATGTTTGTCACTAATTATAATCCTTAGTTGTAAGTCTGAATTAGTTAGTTTCTAGATCACTAGTAAAAAATCTTATATGTAAGTTACTAGATAAAGGTCTAAATGATAAGATATAGGTTAGATAAATTATTCTGCAAAGCGCCCATGAGTTGATTTTCTCACGAAAACGACGCTCTGGAAATAATCCAATTAGTATTGTTATTAAATCGTCATATAGTCAAAGTTTTCCTTTAGGTACTTATGCGAGTAGCTGAGATAAATGTTTTCAGCATAGGTACATAGTACTTACCCATTTTCCTTGAAATTACCAAGATGATTATTAATAATTCCCACTTAATAATAATAACTAACAACCTTGATTAAGCCAACAATAATTTCCAGTACGCAGTTTGCACCAAGTGCAAATGCACTTATGGAATCGATGCGGCACACAAACAACTGCGCGTGCTATAATTACCTACTGCAGATAAGAGATAAGACTCATTAGCGAAGTTGATCTTATCATTCGGAAGAAGATTAACTTGAAGTTAGGCAGGCCTGTCTGAAAGATTTATTTCATACTGACTGATACTGCAATATTACATACTATAATCACACGTATAATGTGTTTCAAATCCAAGCAGATGATGTTAATTAAACTGTGTCGTTACATGGAATAACACCTATGTACATTATATAATATATTAAGATTATGAAAGCCAATTAATTTAATGAAGGCATCCTAAACTCGTTCGATTTTACTAAGAGGATGCACTTTTAGTGATCGTCTATTGTTATTATTTATTTTTGCAATAATTACTTGTGCATGACTGTATAAAATGAACGTTGCTTCACTAATGCCATTTAGGTACACGATTTTATGGCAATATTGCAACCACTTCTGCTAAAATTGTTTCTCTTATTTCGTGTTGTTCAATCGAATTTGAACGAAAGGTACTCACAAGTAAAATTATTTGTCGTGTTGCTATCCTCTAGATTTACTGGCATCGATTGTATTCCATTTTTTACCGTAACACGTCATTTTAACTGGTGTATTAAATTGCAATATGTTAAATGAAACGAGATAATTTTCATTATTTTATTTTATTTATTTATTCATCTATACAATCTCAATGTCATGTCTCAATCTACATAATCATGGGTTATGGTGCTATGCCTGTCTCACTGGGAGAACCTGTGTTGAGAGGAGGCAAAGTTTACAGTTCACAAAATTTACAAAGTTTAAAAAATATAAAAAGTTTTAAATGTTTACAAAGTTTACAGCGTTTATAAAGTTTACAAAGTTTATAGTTTAACAGTTTACAATTTACAGTATAATGTTATTGTCTAAAGTTTGAAGCGTCAATTAAACATTGTATCACACTTATAGGGATGTTTTAAAAAAATCATTGAATCTTTCTTTGCTAGTGATCCTTGGTAAATGTAAAATAACTTGTAATAGTATATTGTGTATCCTGACGAGGAAAGTTTCGCCTCCGAAACATGTTGATATTTATTTATTAAATAGTGGTTTATACAAAACATCTCTTATTCCTTTTAGTTTTATTTTAAATCAATCGATATCCAATAGGATATGTGGACAAACGGTTCCATTTTATTGTAATTTTTTTGGACAAATACCTGACACTGATTGTATACCTACTTTACTGATAATATTAATAATAATTGGATGATTTGTATAGCGCCGTTTGTGTGATAAATCACTTCAACGGCGCTGTAATGTTTATTACAGTTATATTAACATGCAGTTGTTAAATGAATCTCATACATTTTATTTAAAAAAAAAAAGATTAGTATTTTATTACGACAGGTTTAGATCATACGTTATTTGCAAAAAAAAAATCGGTTTTGAGTGTTCACTTAAGAGGAACGACTGCGCGGCCTGTCTCATACAAAACTTAATTTTGGATTTGCGGCCAAAAATACTCACCTAAAGCTAATGATCTTTTTTTCATCAAAAAGTATAGTAAATATCTAGTACGGTTTAGAAGTAATTTATTTATTTTTGTTTTACATTATGAAATATATGCCATTAAAGGAATTGATTTTTGGGGGTAAAAAAGTTTTACCCCGTCTACTTTGAAAATATAATGAATTACAAAATATATACGAGTATATATATATTTTTTTTTATATTAAAATAAGCATCAAGGTGAATTTCAAATTAAATTAAAAACGACCAATTTACTTCAGAACACAAATTTTGCTTATCAACTATGATGATTTTTTTTATAATACAATAAACCCGTAAATAAATAAGTTGCCTCTAAAATTAAGATTTTTTTTTCATGTCCTATATTTCATAATTTAAAACAAAAATAAATAAAATACTTCTCAAACGTACTAGATATTTACTAAACCTTTAATTTGAAAAAATAACATATTCAGTTTGGATGGGTATTATGGCCTCAAATCCAAAATTAAGTTAGGTATGAAACAGGAAACAGGCAGCACAGCCGTTCCTCTTAATACAAGTATTATTAGCTCTATAAATCCGATTACGCACGACTTGTATTGGAAAACAGCGGAGTGGAACTAGTTTCGGGGACATCTGTATGGTCACTTTCCAGTTCATTATCAAATTGAAAAACAAAGTTTTTTCTTGATCTCTTTACTCCAGCGGAATTTTTATTTAACATCCATGCATTGATAGCTAATAAACCAAAGACGTTATAAAATATTTCCAGAGGCCATCTACGAGATCTTTCTTTCACATCATACTTTCGCGACATTTTCAATCACATAACACATTATATATTATCAACCACATATATTACGTGGTTTTTTTTTCACTAAAAAATGACTGTAAAGTTAGTGAAACCTTCAATTTGACTGGTGTCCTTAAAAGTAGGGTGACAAAGAAAATACATTGAGATATTACATAGCTAAGTTTTTTGCCTCTATTTTTAATCTTAATAGTAAAATCCGTCAAATAGGCGGGTTCCGTAAATCTAGTGTACATAAAGCAATGAAATTAATCCCCGTGTACAGGTACTAGTAATAGTACTTACCTAAATTTGAACCACTTCTTTGTTTATAACAAATATTCCAAGAGGGCGACAAGTCTTTTAATACTTCTTCACATTCACTTCTCTTTAATAAATCGAAGCTATTATTTAGGTATGTTATTTGCATAATTTATTTACTACCTAAGTGACAGGTGTCAATAGCTTTCAGAACGTTTTGGTTCAGAAATCTATAAAAGTTCTTCATTATACTCGTGAGTATTGACTCCCATAAACTAACTGGGCACAAATCTAATTCAAACCAATAAACAAAGCGATGAATAAAGCGAATCCCCGATGAAATATCCAACCTGACATTAATTAACTTCCCTTCGCCGTGTCTCTCGACACCTTTCGATATTAAATCGAATATTTATTCTGACTCGAGGTGGCCGGAATATCTCGACGTTTTAAGTGCTCCCAAATCTTCCAGGCGATAAATATTTTGCAGACTTCTCAACGCCGCCACTCAGCGAAGTATTTGATAGTCGATAATGGATTGAGAGCTCAGACCTTTGCCCAGACAGTTTGACCAATCAAACGATATGAATAATATCTAAAGTAAGCAATATCAACACTCAAAAGTAACGATGCATCGGGGTTTGTTTTGCATATTGCCACTTTGGGAAAGTGCTGATAGATTTATTGATTCGTGAAAATCTTCATACAAATTTGTATACACTGTAACATCGGTGATTTAATACTTTCCGAAAGAAGTTCTATTAAGTGCACAAATTAAAAATGTGTATTTGTTCACATTTTTGTTCTGTGGTAGCTTTTCGTTTTTTGTTATTTAAAGCCTACGTTTTTCTAACTATAGGGCTATGATTGGATTTTTATGAATGTTGCTGTTAGTATTGAAGTTTTTTAAGACTTTGGGGATGCAGCCCTCTAGATACTTGAACATCGTCCAAACTTAAGTTTCCACGTGCCTGCCCCTTTAACCACGAAAGTAACAAAACACACTTTAAAGTAGCGACCCATTATTGATTACGTGTACCTTCAATAATAATATTTATTTTAATTACTTCTTAAAGTAAAAACGCTCTGTGGGTTGTGGCATCATTTTTAATTAAATGATTAAGAGATATATTGTATAAACCCCTACTTAATAAATAAATATCAATATATTTTGAATTCAATGGTTTCCTCAATAATGAGATAAATATTTTTTAAATAGCCATCTCAAAAATTTATTTTCGCACTATCTCCTATTAGAAAAAATATGTTTGTTTTGTTGTCTTGGTTGTTCCTTGATTTTTTTTAAATTTTTGTTTTTGTACTATAAATATAATAATCAGTGGTCATCAGAGGGGACTCCATTCATGCAGACGTTGCAGTAATGATGGCATTCGTGGATGGAAGTACTCTGCGCCATAAGCTTCCCATGTGCTGGCGGCGAAGTGCCCTGAAAGAGTGCATTCATCCCTTCTGGATTCGTAGCCTGCAGTATCTTGGTAGACGGAATAGTTGGCGATGTGCTTTATTATAGGTTCCTTTTAGCCTGTGCCATTGGGATGCAGTATAATCTACCCACAGTTCTGGTATATACAGAGATGTGAAGAATGTGTTGAAAAGTATTTGTTTTGGAATCTTAAATGCATAATTGTCGACTGCCCACCCCTCCCTACCCGATCCGATTCCTATTGTCACTGAAATAAGAAAGAGCCGAAGAGAGTTCGATCTCTACCGCTCGTCGCGCAATAACAAAAGGTGTTTAACGCCGCGACCGAAGCATCTGGCCAATTCAGGATACCGTGAAGTTTCAGTGAGGTGAATTAAGTCTAAAGGATATCTACGAACAAGGTAGGCTTATTCAATTTACGTGGCATCCTCCTGTTTCTCTTTCAGTCGTTCCTTCACCTTTTTTTCCCATCTTGTTCTCCAGATTAACTTCGTCGCCAGTCCAGAATTGGGGTTCTTTCAGAGCAATCGAAACAGTATTATTTTGACGTTTGTGCTTCCAAAGTGAAAATGCCTTGACAGCATACCTGCTTAAACGGATATCGCTCTTCTTTGTATTTTCTTAATATTTTTGTTTATTTTATATAATTATTTTTACATTAACACTCAATTATTTACTCTTTCTCATCACGTATTGTAATTTGTTGTCTATTTTCAAATTCTTGAGTAATTATTTTTTTAATACACTTTGTAACCCGACGAGGGAACTATTGGTTCGAAACATGTTGATATTTATTTATTAACTAGTGGTTTATACAAAAATGTCTCAATCATTTAGTTGAAGTCTTTTAGTGATATTTAAAGAAAATTATTTATAGTAATTGGTATGTTATTTCAAACTAGAATGTTCCACCTAGCTGTGATAGTTACAACTAACTAGAAGTCATCCGAATATTGTGATGGAAAATACTTGTATATTTTGATTCTCGAGAAGGGGGAAATATTAAGTAACTATCACGCCGTGTCGCCGCAAGGGTAGGCAGAGAGAGTGGACCGCCACACAACTCTATCTCTTACACTCTTCTGTTATTATAACTCTTGCAATGGCTCGACTCGAGTATTTGGTTCATTTGATCGTTCCAAAGTAAATAAATATAGTTATCAATGTTTCTTTAGCCAGCTCCAAACTCCATTTTCAAGGTTATTCGAACTCAAAAATCATTTCCAACTACAACATGAGCACTATTCAAAAACTGTTTTAAATTGAGATAAATTATTTTGTTTCTTTATACAAATTTCAAAGGAAAAGTAAACATCTCAATTATCACAGATGGCATCACAAAGGTACTTAGTACATACCTAAATTTTCCTTTTTATCATAACTCTGTACCCAACAGTGCTATCCATTTCAATACATCCTGAAGGCTGAAGGCTGGATAGTCTCATATCACCAGCACACAGCTGACATGTGCGTCAGATTGGAGTCGGAAGACGTGCCTGTTGCCTTCTTTACTCTGTTATCTGCCGAGACATTTGATCCTGCACGTCAGTTGGAACGGCCTGGGAAAGTTGGGAACTTGCCTTATCTCTCTGAAACTGAAACACATGATGTGATGTTCTCCTGCGTTATTCTGTACTCCTGGTATGAGTTCTGGATAATGTTGAAAAAACAGCTTTTCGAGTTATTACCATCATTGGCTTGTCACTCACTCTAAGATGTATAACTAACTAACCATCACGCCATTTCTCCGCAGGGGTGGGCAGAGAGGACGGACTCCCAAACAACTCGGTCTTGGCACACACTCCCTGCTTCATTCCTTCCTTTTCTCTTTTTTTTAAACATTCTCGGGTTACGAATAACCTAACAATATTTGAAAATCCATCACAAAAAGCGGAAGATGTTGTTTGTGTCATGATGGAGGACTTCCAGAAATACGGCATCCATGGTCGATGGATAGGGCCCTCGACTACGAAACCGAAGGTCGCGGTTTCAAATCCCGGCGTGCGCAAGTAAATCTTATGTAATTAATTTGTGCTGTGTCACAATTAATTCATTTAAAAATAACGTATCGTATATTTGCGAACGTTGCAGAGTGGAAGATACTCTTAGTATCGCCCTGGTGAAAAACCACCATTCATAATCGAAACGTTGTTTGAAATGACTTTTAGCCGTGTTTGGTAACCAGATTTGAATAGCCAGGTATTTCTCTACCTTAATATTCCCCTTCTCCTTCCCCTCCCAATACCTTCGGCCTCACAACATTCCCCAATTGGGGATGCCATAGTCTCACTGGCTCCAGACGGTTGGGAGCAGTTGAGACTCTTGTGGGGTATTAATGTAAAAAAAAAAAAAATTTGCGACCACTTACATGATTTTATTTGCTCCCACCCAATTTTAATTTGGACGGCGTTTAAATTTATTTATTATCGTCGAAAACCTTAGAGTAACGTATATCACTACTCTAAGGGTAAAACCGATTCAGTATTTAAACGACAATATTTTCTTAATTAACTTATTTAAACGTGTTACCTCACAGAAAACAGAAATTCAATTTTAAACTAAACTGGTTTTACCAGTAATAAATTATTTTAAACACCGTTCAAATTAAAATTGGTTGGGAGTAAACAAAATCATATAAGTCGTCTCAATTTGGATTAACCGCTGTTTGAAAATGGCCTTGTACGCCGAAACAGCTGTCACAATAATAACAACTAAAATACTTGCAGAACTTGAATAACATTACCACTGATGATGGTTCTAGAAGATAGTTGTCTTAATATGGTGATTCTCAGCAAAGATGGGACAGCTGATTAACAACACATGCAAAAATCCCCAAATATTTATCATGGATATAAACGAGCTTAATTTAGAGTAAGATCTTCGTTCAGCATTGTTTTGAATGTTTGCAAGTTTAGCTCAATGTTTGGATCAATTCATCGGCAAAACAAAGCAGTTCCAGCTTTAGTAACAAAGGAGAAGGATTGTTGTCTATGGATTGACAGCGGCGGATTGGTCCAACACATGTTAGAGTTTGTTCGATGAGAAATGGCATGCATGTGCGCGAAATGTTTGCCTGCAAACGAGGCGTCACGTGCGGTATATCAAGCAAAGCTCTATCAAAGCTCCTTTCAGATCGAAACAAATCGTTAGAAAATTATGAAAGCTCACTGGCAAATTGCCGAACCTTCTCCAAAAGGAAAAGCATACATTAGCAAACAAAAAATGTCATCCAGTCATGGTCTACTCTTTTGCGTAAGTGCCGAATTATGCTTGATTAGATTTCAGAATGTATCAACGAAAGGTTTATAAGATTTCATGCACACCAAACTGACCAATTAGAAAATTTGGCAGTAAGATAATTGTCAGAATAAAAATGATAACGCATTTGTACGACTTATTACACACATTTGTATGGACTAAATCTACCCTTTGTATTACATTACAGTTTCATAATGAACAGAAATTTTTAAGATGCATCAATCGACGTTGGCAACTAATGAATTGCGATTGGTTACTTTATTTAAATTAATAAAAACAATACGTGCCGTGATATTTTAAGAGATTAGGAGGGTATTTCACCACCTCTAAGCAAACTGTTAAGTAACAATAAGTAACTGCAATCGTAGAATTAAAAATACATTTATTTGATGGGTGGCGTTACTCAGCAGTAGTGAAAAATATACATAAAAAGATACAAAGATAGATACATAAATAATCTATATTTTATCAAAGGTAATAATAATAATAATAATAATAATAATAATAATTGGATGATCACCTCAAGGGCGCTGTACAAATATTACTTCCTATTCTTTACCTAATTATGTACAAACAGATACATAAAAACATATTTACCTGGCAGGTCGCTTCACATGAACACAGTTTTATTAGAAAATTTAAGGATAGAGATGATATTTTTACAGTTGCTATTTTATCCTCCTTTTCTATTGATGTTACATTAATTAGAAGATTGGTGGCACAAGAAGAGTTGGTATTTATTTGAAATATTTATAAATTTTAGGACTGGAAAATATTTATAAAACGACCTTAAAAAGCGTAAGAAGTTTTAAATAGATATTAACATTTTTAGACATTTAGTTATTTACAGTGTTGCGGACTGTGGACGCATTTGCGCACCGATGCGTGAATTTTTAAACTTTTTCTCTAAGTGACTTTATGGAAGCACTAATCGGCTAGCCTAGCTAAGCAATTTACGTGTGCATTTCTTAAATTTATGGATATGATTATCTGAAAAGGTGTGTTTTAAGTTTAGTTCTGAATTCTGTCGAGTCTTTAACAATTCTTAAGTCATGCGGCAGGTCATTCCAAGCTTTAGGTCCTGATACTCCGAAAGCACGATCACCGACCTTAGTAGTGACACATCCCCTTTAAATTTACTTGGAGCTTTAGTAATTTTCACGGGCTGTAAAGAGATTCGAACTTGTGGGAGAAACCATTAAAATAAATAAAAATAATAATAATAACACAGTGGATTCAAAATTCAATAGTGCAAACATAAGTAGGTATGCATCCACAGATCTTAGATTAGATTAGAGTATTATTATCTACTCTCCAGCTCCGTGGGTTGGTTGGCGACCCGGGTCTATGTAGTATGGTCACCAGATGCTGAGAAAATCTGTACCCGGAGCACAAGCTAGTCAGTATTACCAGTGGCACGTGCTACAGATGAGACTAAACACTGAACATAAAGAGAAGAGGAAAGCGATTCATCACCCGAACTCTAACCGCGGCCCGCCATATAAAATAAATATTTTCAGGCTCGTTAATTGTCGCAGATGTATTCACATTGTATGCCGAGTTTTGGTATGCCTAGACCTTTGAGCCGAATGTTTATTTTGAAAGCCGTCATTTGGCAGTTATTATGTTATATTGGTAATTGGAAAATACCGCTGTTAAATGCAAAAACAACAAAAAAAACTAGACATATGCACGTGTAGTGGTAATTTTTGGGTACTTACCTACTTCATTTGTGTTTTTATAAGCTTCAAACGATTGGTGTTCACTTTGTGACTTCATTATTAATAAATGATTTTAATAAATATACTTTGTATTCACCACTTTATTAATATACACAGAAATCTACATGTTTCGAAAGCGATGCTTTATTCATCAGGAATATATAGAATGCTTTAATTTAGGAATATTTGAATAATTAAAAATGGTGTGTATTTTTTACTGTTCTGAAGAAACGGGATATTTTTGGAACTGGTTCTTATTCAATATTAATAAAAAAGGAGATTTGTAGTGCGGGTGGCCGTGGTTGAATTACGGGTTAAAAATGTAATAGTTTAAAAAACCAAATATCTAATTCATATTCGTAAAAAGCATTTACTTTGTGGCTTACAGTAATTATCACATTAACAGATGAATTAGGTTAAAAACTAATTATTCTAGTATATTGAAAAATCATTTAAAATTATCCTGTGGTTGGTTCTCTTCCATATATTTTTCCAATGAACCGTTCGGTTCCTCCTGAAAAATCCCAAATTTCCCCTTCCCCCTTGGTCAATGCCACTCCAACGCCAAAATATTCATGTATGTCTGTCATTATTTTGTATCTAATATTCGTTTTAATATAGTCCTGATGAAGGAAGAGTACTTTAGGAATAATTATCAATTACATTAATAACGCAACACATTCAACCCAGTTTACACAAATTATTCCCTATTTAATAGATATCATTTACATCAGAAGATAGATAAATGCATGACAAGATAAAGATGCCGTTAAGGGGATCTACTTCCCAAAGTTCAAACGAAATCACGCACTGTTTATGCAGGTGGTGATAAGGTTGAAATTTCCGCTTTACAAATCCAGCAAAAATAACATCACCGAAATGCGTGTTTTATGTTTTTTTTTCTAAATCTCAGGTATAACTATCAAAAACTTTTGTGGTCATATTAAAAAAAACTTAATTTGCCACAATGACACATAAGGCAATATCAAAAAAAAGTTATAAAGTAAGAGATTTGGCACTGTAAAATTTTTTTTTTAGATCTGACGCCTTATTTTTTTCTAGGCTTATAAAAATACTCACCAAAAATGCTCGGTTAAACCAAAGGTCCAGGGTAAGCGGTGGTGAGAAGTAAAGAAGGCGGGTAGATCGGAGGTCGTAGCGGATGGAGCAGTTGAGGGAACGGAGCGTCTTTTCAAGAGGGAGGTTGCTGGCTAACTGACAAGACCTGGTTTTTGCAGGCTACTTTAGGGGGAGAGGGACGTCGGAGAGTTATTATTTATTAATTCAAAATAATGATAGTATTATTACGCGGATTACAAATCTTTGGTTACGTTTATTTACAAAAACGCAACGATAAATGATTAAACATACTTTTCTCCACTTTAAAAATCTATCTCCACTAAAAAATATTTTGTAAAACATACAATGGGACGGTCAGAAAAAAGGAATGTTGCTGATTAGATTTTGATAAATGGCCTATGTAAATTTATAAAATATTTAATAAACATTTTTCTATTTAAAAACATTATGTTTATCGTATTGCGTAATAATACTATCATTATTTTGAATTAATAAATAATAACTCTCCGACGTCTCTCCCCCCGTTAAGGTAGCTTGTAAGACTCGAAGAGCTACTGCGTTCTGCGCATGTCCGACAAGCACCTCTCTCTCGCACCGCTTTCGCTCTGACGTTTCATTCAAGTCATTCTTTTCTGAGCGTTCGGTGAGAACATGTTCCTCACAGACCGCCCAGCATACATTAACAAAGGGATCGGGGGTAGGGTTCGTTCGCGGACAGCGAAGCAATATTTATTTTCCATACGGCCGATTCCCTTACAAATTAGACATAATATCAACAATCTATACATGTGGAATATAACAAAAGTGAAGACGAAATTGGCCGCGTCAAAACATTTTTGGAGAGGCGAAAACGTCCGACACAACCATCCTCTAGTGGACGTATTTTCTGGAGCGCCTGGAGTTATCTTTGAGGATTTTACGATTTATAACTCAATCCTGGCAGGATGTTCCAGGACACTAATAAAGGGACTATGAAATACGAAGCTGTAAATTATTATTATTGTGACCACAGTTCCAGACCGGTGGAAGTAGAAAACACGATGAGCTTTCAGATAATAACTCTTCACACGTCTGATTTTCACGTCTTCATTAAACTTTCATGACTAACAGGCGCCACGGGTTATGTCCGAACTTCGTTACTGCTCCGCGTTGTGGGATGCTGGTAAATAGAAAAATTAATACTTAAACTAACCGCAATGTGCAAAACTAATTTTCTGGCGAAATCGTTATTTCTGCTTATGGTGATAAATTTGTAGAATTTAGAGCTTAATTCCTCCATAATGATATTGCACTTGTTGGAATACGCAAATTAAACTTTTTTTATTAAGGTTAACCCCCTGAATCTTTTCGTGAGATACTTCTCCCAGCAAACAAATAGCCCTACAGTATTTTCCGGAGATATTTCTCCCAGCCCGAAACGGACTCATGTTATCTCATTTTTACTATATTGATGTACGAGTACATGACAGCGCCCTTGAGGTGATTTTTCACAAAAACGGCGCTATATAAATCGTCCAAGTATTATTATTTTTATGATTTAAGCTGTGTTAGAAAGAGAAAAAACACGCTTTTTATTGACTTTTAAAAGGTTACCAAGCACATTTAAAAAAGATTATCATATAATAAAAAATACTCGAGGGGTTAAACAAAACGTGATACGCACTTTATAGGTGGCGCTAATTCAAATATTTGAGAAAAATAAATGCCATAGTCTCACTGGCTCCAGACGGTTGGGAGCAGTTGGGACTCTTGTGAGGTATTCATATAAAAAAAAAAAAATTACTTGCAAAAATTGTTTTTATTTTTATTTAATTAGTACCATCTGTGAGCGCGTATTACTTTTCGTTTACCCTAAACAACTGAATTAATTTATATTATCAGCCGGTTTTCGTCTAAAACAAAAGTAAAACTAACCTCCAATACAGAAAGTAATATACGAAAACTAACTCACCATCACGCCGTTTCTCCGGAGGGACAGGCAGAGATGATATATTGGCACATAAATCTGTTGGCATACACTTCTTGTTTCATCCACATTCGTACCTATCTGTTACGTATATAATTATCTGCTTTTAAGACTATTGCCACGTTTTTCAAAAAAGCGGCGGTATACAAACCACCCAAAGATTATTTATTATTATTATGTTCCGACTCAAGCATGTCTTCCTGTATTTTCTCCTGACACTACTTTCTCCGTCCATCTGCTCTAAAAATTCATTCATCTAAGCGTCTATGTCTTAATCTGTTTCATTACTCTCACATCGCACTTGCATTCTTTTCCAATTTCTTCATTCGTAAGGCGTAACAAATCAGTGATCAGAACATTTCTACCATGTTTAGCCGATTCTATGATCAACACACTTACGAATCGGCTCACTTTTTGAAAGTATATAAGGTCATTAAAAATACAATAAAAAACCTAAAACCTAATCTAACCAAACCTAATAAATAAAATATAAATTGTAATTAAAAAAAAATCTTATATATAGTTTTTTCCCCTTACTTTTAGAGACTTTATTTCGCTTTTAAAAGGTGTGCCGATTCATACGTGTGTTTAATTATCCGTTCATCCACTCTATTTTGTATGAAAACCATCCTCAGAACTCAAAACGTTTACTTAATTTTCGAATAATATAGCATCCATAGCTTCCAGTGCAGCAATTGGTACTCAATACTGACCAATATTGCCCAACAGCTGGCAGCATTGATTGCAAAAGAAAAATATCATAATTATTCTAATTTCAAAGAGTTCTTCAACTCAGGATATTTCCTACAATCTCTTTGAAAAGAGCTTCGAGAGTTATTACAGTGATTTATAAACGCATTTGTGGGATCTTTGAAACGCCGGTAAATCATCACTTAACGTGTTTAGCGTCATAATTGTCGGCAATCTTTTGGGGTGCTCAAACTATTCGTGTCTTTGGCTAATGTGTTTTTACGTCGTCAGTAAATTCGTGAGATTGAGAGCAGTGTCAAATAATATTTTATAAATGATTGACATGAAAGTATTAAACCAAAGCCAAGCAGAATGCCTCAAAAGTAATAACAATATGTTATGAAGTCATGAGATCAAACAGCTATGAAAACCGCAAACCATGAACACAACAAGTATACGCCAAAAAGGTTCTGCTAAAATTCAGAAAAACGGAACCCCCCACCAAACCATGAACACAATAAGTATACGCCAAAAAGGTTCTGCTAAAATTCAGAAAAACGGAACCCCCCACCAAACCATGAACACAACAAGTATACGCCAAAAAGGTTCTGCTAAAATTCAGAAAAACGGAACCCCCCACCAAACCACGAATCATGACACTAGATCTTACCAAAATGAAATAAAAAAAATTATAAAACCACTTTCAGAAATTAGGTTTCTTTATACTACGTGTATTTTGCTACAATATTCCACAACATCCTTCCCTCAGATATAAAATAAATAGAAGAGTTTAGTGAGTACAGGTCAAGATAAAATTCTGGCTGAAAGAGGTCAATGAAACAACATTAAAAACACGCACTAAAAACGATATATAAGACGCACCTAATTACTTAAAATCAAAATATATAACATCACAGGACCCCCTAGTGAGGAGGAATATGAAGAAAAAGAAAAGATTAAATAGTTTACAAAATATATTAACTAATATATGTACCATTTTGGGTCTTTATTCCGTAAACATTTTTATACTTGCATTTTATATTTCATGTGTTTATTTAAATAGTAGCTAATAAATGACTATTAATAATTTTTTTTAAATAAAAACACACAGCTCAAAAATGAATCAAGATAATTATGAAAATCGTCGCCAATTTCAGTCAAGTCATCAGCCAAATTGTTCATCATCTTGTATCAGGTAGCTCCTCGATCTAGGTGTCTCGATCATGTAAAGTATTTTTAAAATTCAAATTATTGGAATAACTTATTGAAGCTTATAAACTTTGTTGTAATATTTAACTGTTGAAGATTATATTAACAAATCTCAACGAAATATGATACAGAAAAAAACACAAAATAAAAAAGGTAACTGGGAATCGAACCCAGATCCTCTGTCTTATCGGGACAACACTCTCCAATTGAGCTATTGTTTAATTGGTTATTTTTTCGGTGGCCTGTAATCTGAGATTCTTTCCACATTGCCCGCCTTTGGGGCCTATTGAATCATACGAGACTTTTTTATTATGTACTTAATTCGAAAATGTTGTCCCGGTAAGACAGATGATCCTGATTCGATTTCCAACTATTATGTTTTTATTTTCTGCATCTCTTCTATGTATTTTTTTTTCATATTTCGTTGTGATTTGTGAATATTATCCTCTTCAAAAATTTTTTAAAATTGTTTCCACTTAGGTATATGATATTAACGACATGTTTCAATTTAGTAGAATTTTATCGCCAAAACCCTTTTTGGACTAGAATATGGACAATACAGAATTAAAACAAACTATGTACTTGTATTATATAAGTCTAACGAAGTTTAGTCCACGAAGCCGGCGATGTGGTAAGAATGCCAGATTACAGGGCACCAAAAACACGATCAAACGGGTGCCCCAGTGGAAGTGATCCACAGAGCAAATAAAACATAGAGATGGTCTAACACGAAAGGAGAAGAAACCAAAAAAGGGCGGGGGCGAGCTAGGCATGCCACCAATTTAAGTACAGCAGCAACTAAGTAAAAAGGATCGGCTTGTTTAGAAAAACCGAATATTTTGTAGGAGTATTTAGTTTGACCCTTTTTATAAACGGTTTGTAATTTGCTTACCGCAGTCAAAATCACGCGAAACAAACGTGGACGGTAGAGAACTGGGCTGGTGAAGTGACCCAATGGCAGACCGAAGAAGATGTGGAAAAGTTTGCAATATGAGAAGGTCAAATGCCACTCCGTGATGTAGCATAATTATGATGAGTTCTGATGATTAATTAAAAATTAAGAGAGGGTCAAATTAACAATTTTCCATAAAAGAGTAATAGATTTCACATAAGTCTTATTAGTACACAATCAAAGTATACTCGCATGTTACGTTTATTTTTTTGCTGAAAAATGCAACGTTATTCCAGATTCAACATCTTCAAACATTTAATAAGACCGACCATAACTCAAAACAAATGGACTACCGGCGTTTACGAGTGCATAAAAATACGTAAGTGCTACAAGATCTTTGGCATAATATCGCATAGTCAATATTTCAAGAAGTTATTTGGAAATTGGATGAATTCAAATATGTTTTCTGTATCTGTTTGTACATAATTAGTCAACAAATATTTGTACAGCGCCCTTGAGGTGATTTTTCACAAATCATCCAATTATTATTATTATTAATTACATTGTTTTGAGTCATATTTTCGTGCCTTTATTTGACAGTTCTCAATCCAAGATGTCTGCTTGGCGCGCTTTCTTCTGTCAAGTTTAGTGACATGCATTTAGCTGGTTGGTTCATGGCTAGACTAGACGTGGGATGAAAACAGCGACAAAATAAGCATAAAACAACAACCGGTCAATAAAATAATTAACATCAATTAATTCTTATTGGAAATTACACGCGCTGTTCGTCGCTAATTAATACACGCTTTTGAAGGTGTCCAGCGTAAATAGGAATTAATAACTCATATTACATTTATATCCATATGTCCATTGAAGTACTTCGGTGGTTGGGGCCATTTAGGCGTGCACATATAGTAGTGACGTGCAGTTTATGGTTTTTCAAGTTTGAGTCAGTAATCTGCAAGTATGTTACCTATTGTATGGTGATGATGCGGTGCTGGTTGTTAACAGTGTAGAAGATCTACAGTCCCTCGTATCTAGGATAAACGAAGTATGTATGAAGAACGAGCTAATGATGAATGTAAGTAAGTCTAAAGTCATGGTGTTTGAAAGAGAGAGTACGAAAACAGTGTGCAATATAGTTGTGAATGATGAATGCTTGGAGCAGGTCGATGAGTTTATGTATTTGGGAAGTATGTTTACGAGAGAGAGAAATACTGGATATTGAAAGAAGGGTGAATGCAGGAAACTCCATTAACGGAGGACTGAACGCGGTTGACGCAAACAAAAAGTTGTCCAAAGAAGCTAGCAGTCCACAATGGTGTGGTCATACCAACCCTGATGTATGACAGTGAGGAATGGAACTGGAAGAGGAGGGATGAAAGTAAACTGAATGCTGTAGAAACGGGATCTCTGAGACGAATGTGTGGTAAAACTATGTATGATCGTGTGAAAAAATGTTGAGATTCGTAAAGAATGCAAGGCTGATGTATGCGTAATGAGAAAGATTAAGAAAGGGACGCTTAGGTGGTTTGGGCATATGACGGGAATGCGAATGGAAGAAGAAGTCGCGGAAGCCCTAGGAAGACACGGAACGATCAAGTGACTCAAATACTTGAGTCGGGTCATAAGTCAGAATAACAGAAGAGAATGTATGAGACGATGTATGAATATGAATGAAGCAAGATCGAGTTGTTTGGCGGTCCGTCCTCTCTCCCTACCCCTGCGGGAAATGGCGTGATGGTTAGTTAGTTATTTGTCAGAATTGTGCATTGAATATTTAAAAATGCCCATTACGTATATTATGATCGTCCGCTAATCATTGTGGCCAACTGAATAAATGAGCACACGTAAGTTTAATTATTTTTTTGTAACATTACAATCGTTCGTTTTCTTAGGCACGACCACATCATGGAGCAATGCACGCCACTGCTGTCAAATCAACCTGAAATTAAATGAGACATTAAAATGTTCTGCTTATTAAAATGTTGATACGTTTAGTAATTTGATACTAACAAATTAATCCATTGTATTATAAAATTATTCTTAAACCTTTTCTGGAACCTCTAAAGGTCTATTCACATCTACCGGCGCTGTGCAGTGCAGACACGTACAGAGCCAGGAATGGAATGAAAGGGAGTATTCACATTACACCATTCTGAATGTGTTCATAGATAATTTAAACAAATAATTTAGCTGGTAAATGTGAATCGGGCTTTACTCGTTTTACTCGGGATTTACCCGCAAAATAATTTAAATGCCCAAATCGCCGGCATTTGTGTTATTAACCTTCTTGCATTCATATGAAATGGAACACCTTGGAATATTTCAAAAATGTTCCTCGGTAGGTACCCCGATTTCTTTACGGTAAAACCGTAAGTTTATGTTATTTCTTTGTGTAGCATTTCAGAATTCGGTCAGTGTTCATACTTGTTCTTTTAATCCAGTGTCTTTTTTTATTTTTGCGTGAATTTATGAACATTATTGTCGCAAAAAGTGACAGCCTCGTGTCTGAAACATAATAACAAGTTTTATCGGGAAACATTGCTCGCGTTACAAAAGCATTTTTATATTGTAGATGCAATTTTATGCGCTGTAGACTTGAAATGTTAACAAGTTTATTTATTTTAATTATCTTGACAGTATAATAACATAAAAAAAGGTTATATAGGTTGGTTGCTAGTTACATATTGAATTGGAAAGTTATAATAATAGTAATTGGTTGACTTGCATAGCGCCGTTTTTATGAAAAAAATGTTAATGTCTATTCTCTCTATTATCTATTATCATTATACAGAAAAACATACTTTTTATTTTTTAATGTTTTTTATTTATTAATTCTTTTTTTGAAACATACATTCACACAAATAAGGTACAATGATTATAAACATTTTGTTGTTTTTTTTTTTTTTTTAACATTAAATTATAAATACATCTGAACAACCTATGAGTAATGTATATACAACAAAAAATCCCACATAGGCAAGGCCATTGCGTGGGTATACCTGGTATCAGTTAGTTGCAGTATATTGGTTTATTTGTATTAATACATGAATGTTGAAGGTTAGTTAAATAAAAGATTTTATATATTTGTAAAAAGCATTAACTTTGTGGCTCGCCATAATTTACAATAAAAAATACATAAATTTGTTGTAGACCACTTTTATTTTATCAAAACTCTACCGGTTTCGGAAGCACCCTTCCTTCATCAGGAGAATATTAAAAATATTCTCTTAATATGTTTTAATATTCTCCTGATGAAGGAAGGGTGCTTCCGAAACCGGTAGAGTTTTGATAAAATAAAAGTGGTCTACAACAAATTTATGTATTTTTTATTGTAAAAGATTTTATGTTAGATAAGAAAACAAATCGAAAAACAAAGAAAGAAAAGTGGGGAAAATATACAGTTATAGCAGGAAAAGGTTGATATCTTTGGTTTTAATCCAGTTTTTTATTTCATTTTTGTATGTGTTTAAAGATAATATGTTTGGACACTTACATTCTGTAGATAGAAAATTAAAAAATTTAGGAGCAATAAAAAAAGCATGTCTCTGCGCAAGCCTAGTTTTACACAAAGGTACTTCAAGTACGTTATTTATCCTGTTACTAGAACGATTTTTATTTTTTGGAAATAGTTTTTTTCTTGAAAATACATATTTTAGGCACTGTAGACAATACTTACCTGGCAGGTCGCTTCAGATGAACACAGTTCAATAAATTTTATTATATCTTATATTATTTAAACACTATTTAACTATCTTTCTTTGATCCATTAAATTTTTGCTACAAGTAACGTGTATTGCTCTATAACAAAAAAGGGTAGGCTATGTGTACTTTTTCAAATTTGGGTAAGAATTGTGCATAGAATCTTTGAAAATGGCCATTATGTTATTATCTTTGATTGATTGTAGTGGCCAACTGAATAATGAAGCATACAATTTCCTTATTTATTTGAAAATAATATGATTTTTTATATCATATTCCTTTAATGGTAGGTTTTTCTTAGGGTAGGCGCAGCTTTTCCGTCTATATGAACTGCACGCCACTGCTAGCTACATAACTTCCTCGCGGTTATATTTTACAAGAAGGGCTCAATAAATAATTAATTGATCGTATATTTAATAAATAAATAAAAAATTAAGTGAAATACATAATATAATAAATCATTTGAAAAGTTTAAGCCTCATAGCACTATGGCATCTTCAATTTTATGATATATAGTTGTGTTGAATGATGGAAGTGGGGATGAGAAGAAGAGGAGATGGAGGAAGGTTTGGAAGTACCTAGTTAATCAGATTAGGACTCAAACAACAGCTAAAGCCATTTCTACCAATGCTTCAATCCACTGAAACAGGCTGCAAATTAATATAATATCTCCTATGGTCCTCCCACTGTGAACTCCGTTGTTGAGGAAGAGGGCGAGGCTAAAATGACTATGTCACACCCGCCTCCAGTATCAAAGACAGCGATAAGCGGTGACTAAATCGTTCAGGTTCGTTTTGTCACTGTCCGCATCTGGGCAATGCGTTAAATGGTAGGTAAGTGGTAAGTTACCGTTAAGTAGTAATTTAATCGACTGTATTAGAATATTTTAAACTTTTTCAGTTAAGTAAGTTGCGCGCCTATCCTTGTAGTTAGGTGGGGGCTATTGTCGCGCTGCTTGGACACGCACACATTCAATGTTTACTACAAATATAAGAGTTTACTAAATCACTGAATTGCATGTGTGGACGACACTCATCGATTTTCTCAGGACAGCGATTTAGTTACCACTTATCAATGTCCTTGCATCTGGCTACGTGTAACCCACGCATAACTGATCCATCGGCGTTTTGGCTATGCCTATAGAAAATTTAATTACGATAGGGACTTAATTTACATATGGGAAGAATATTTACTTACCTTTTATAACGACCGTGCGACTGACGACAAGTATGAAAGAGACGGTATGAGAGAGTTAGAAAAAACAATTTACAAAAGAGAGTGAACGATTCTCCAATGTGTCTTCTTCTTTACCTGTTACTCGAGATAATACATTGTGGTATTTACAGTATATTGACTATTATTCCGCCATCTTAATTCACAGTAAAAGTGATGTTATAATAACATTACACCTATTTTTTACTGGATAAATTTTGAACACTTAAAGAACTAGATCCAGAGCCAAAGAGCTTACTGCTTCTCCAAGAAGATCGACAGAGAAAACAATAGTAAAAATATTGAATCGTAGTATGAACATGAATAGGGGCCTAATCAAAATCATCCATCTTTATACCGTAATAATGACGCCATAGATCCAGGGGGCATATAATTTAGCAACAATATCGCCTGATGAAGACACGTGCGGGTCACGTGGTCCAATTACACATTGACAGTCCACGTTTCATTCGTCACGTGACCGCCGTGACGTCACGGAATTAATGAATGCGAAAGTGCAATACACTTTGAGTGCGGGGTGTAGCTGGTTTCGGTACCGGGTGATGTCGATTCATGTTATTCTATGAAGAACAAATGTCGGGTGGCTAATTAGATTAGGCTGTAGTTTGTATCGGAGAAACGCTCCAGTCTAATGAAGTCAAGACTGCAATTATTTGGATAGGGGATGGTTTCAGATGGAAGGGAGGGGATGAATTATGCAAGTGCAGACCCTTTATAGATAGTATAAGATTATAATGCAATAGTTTTGCTACCCGGTTTGGCTCGCGATATTAAATCGTATACTCTTTTTGCAATTTCGAACATATTAGAAAATAATAATGATATTCGGATGACTTTTATAGCGACGTTTTTGTGAAAAATCACCTCAAAGGCGCTGTTCATATTATATGTTCTTTTTTGTTCGATTGTTCGATTGTGAGGTCGGATGTTTAATTTTTGGGTGATCGTATTTATGTACATAATGTAATACACCCCTCCTCTTCTTCTATTGTATGGGAATGTTTTCTGCAGTGCATAATAACAATAATAATATTTAGATGATTTTTATAGCGTTGTTTTTGTGAAAAATCACCTCAAGGGCACTGTGTAATTTTTCCAATGCTCTATCTTATCATTAACTACTATTACAATCAATTATTACAACTTATTGCTAACACAGTATTACATTACATTACATTGATCTGTAATACCAAACCAATGCATTTGACCAATGAACGTGATGGCGCGTTAAATTATACGCATTATTAATTTTGTGTACAGGCAGATAATATTATACAGGACCATACTTACCTGGCAGGTCACTTGAGATAAACAATGTTTATTAGCGAAATTTATATACAATTTTGCACGCAGAGGGCATAATATTGGAAAAGACATGTTATTGGATATACTATTTAATCCTGGTATTTATTTTAATAATTATTTACGTAGAAACTTGTATGAAAGAAAAGTAGTCGAAACCTGTTCCCAATAAATTTGAAAACTATTTTATCGAATCTATGTTTTTATTGAACAATTAAAAAATGTACAGAGCAATATCACCTTATTAGTAAAATACGAAAGTCATTTTTTTTTGGATATTGAGACTTGATTGCCATCTTTAGCATTAAAAAAAACATACATATTATGATGAAAACCTCATAACTCTATGATAATTATAAGTTAGCAAAAAAATCGTACTAAACGAATAAAAATTAAAGAAAGAAGAATAAAAGTGTAAATACGATATACTTAAATATGATATTCGTTGGAAAAAGGTGTTAATGTTGGCAACACAGCTGCGCTTTTATTATTAAATTTATTTGCGATGATGTTCGATTGAATCTTAGAATTCTTCATACTTTAATAAAAACAGTAAAAAATTGTGGCATAACCCTATTTTATATTAAAAAAAGGTACATATATATTATTTGATAGGTACGTAAAGCATTTCCAAGGGAGATCTAAAAACATAATTTTTGCTAGTTTAAAGTTAAAAAGTTTTTATTCCTCGATAAAATGGAATTAGATAAATACTGATTAGTGTCTATATGGCATATTGTCTTACTTTTGAAAATTAATCGGAGGCTTAACCCTTACCACTCCATTATTTTTTAATATTTGTTGTCAGCCAAATCTAATTTAAATAATGTCAAAATATTAATTTATTAATAGGCAGTTACAAAAAGGTTATTTTATAGTTAAACAAAAACGGAAAAGAGTTAAAATCTTATTAAAACGTGAATTTAAATGTTTTTTGTCGAATAATCACAAGAAACAACGTCACGTGTCAAGTTTTGCGCGCGAAAATACACCGCGCGGGCAGATCTTATCTTGTCGGCCGCCAGCCGACAACGGAGTTGTAGCGTACAAATAGTGATGTCGGCTGGCACCTGACAAAGGAGTGGTAAGGGTTAAAATCTCCATAGCACATAATGGAAACTACTTTTAGATCTGAATAAAGCAAAAACAACGATTTATAAAAAAAATTGCTGTGGAAAATTCATATCGCCAAAATTCGCCGTTTGTTTTTTAAAAGTTTATGTTGTTTCATACCAACGGATATGTGAATAAAAACAAACAAAAAAATAGTTAAGTATTAGGTACCTACCTACCAGTGGCGTGAATTGCCATCTGACCTAAGGTAGGCTGTGTGCATTTTGGGTATGAATGTGCTTGCATCTTTGGAGATGGCCTTTTTTATTATCACTTTCCGCTGGTTGCTGTAACAAGCTGAATAGCGTACAGGTACCATATCAAATTACTGTAAAAAAAACACTTTGGTTAGAAATTAATTACGTTTTTTTTATTTTCTTTCTATGGTTCGTTTTTTTAGGGTAGGCACAGCTTTTCAGCATTTATGGACTGCATGCCACTGCTACCTACACTGAATATAAACTACGGAAACCAAAAATCTATTATTATTATTAAAATGGAATTTGTTTATTTATTATTTCGCCCAGGAGGATATTATTATTGTAAATAATAATAATAATAATAATAATAACTTTTATGGCGCCGTTTTTACGAAAAATTACCTTTAATTAATTCAAATTACTTGTTAATCTGTAGTTGTAGGTTCGTTAAATTAAGACAAAATAACATAAAACTTTCGAATTGCTGAACAATTGATAAAATAAAATGAATTATTGTAATATTGTTTTACGCGAATTAGAAATAATTCGTTGGTTTTCATGGAGAAGCATTTCATGCAGTCGGCAGTTATGAGAAAATACCTTTTTCAAACTAAACTACTCGTACGTATTACAATATTCTGATGCATGCAATAACTGCCCAGCGTTTTCCTAGCTTGTTTACTCGGCGGGGTAAATATTACGGGCGGCGCGTGTTCAATGTTTATGCCGGCCGAGTCTCACGCCATTCTTCCAGTTTTCCCCCATGCTCTAAGCTGGTAGCTTGCATTATTCATTTGCATTGCCCAAGGGAAATTTTAGGGAGAATAAAAAAGACTTGAACACTTTTCTATGCAGTTACAGTTTAGGTATAATTCATGTAAAAACTCTTCTTTATTATTATGATGTTATCATTTGATCTGTAAAATATGATCATGAAAATAAGATAATATTATTTTATTTCCCACATTCAAGTTCTTGTCGATTGTGTGAGCAATTTATTTATGATTATTTAAATCATTACGAGTAAAGTGACATCTAGCGAAATTTTATATAAGTTATATTGGTTAAATATAATACTATTTATATACCTTATCTTAGCCATTGCTACACATGGGTCTTGTGGCGCAACGGATAACGCGTCTGACTACGGATCAGAAGATTCCAGGTTCGAATCCTGGCAAGATCGAAATATTTTTTTTCTTTTTTTAATCATTCAAAATTATTAATTATTATCGTAGTTAACTAATTCAATGTTTTCCTAATAATATATAGTTATTTTTCATATAACGGCTTTTGTTAATTGTTTTTGTTAATTTTTTTATTTAATGTAAATCAAATTTAATAATTTTATTATTAAGTTCTGCAAGTATTTTTAGTTACTTTATTTGAAATTTAAAAAAAATAACGGCTTTTGGACTACCGACATCGACATTTCCATGCGAGGAATTTGATGGTAACAATGTAACTCATCACTCTTTCAGTGCCTATATAGGAAACAGTACCTGATATTTATTGCAACTACATACTATAATAGGTACATAGGTAGTAACGTAGTATAGGTACTAAGTGCAACTTGAACTGTCAGTGTAGTTGGTTGGTGGAAGGCTAAGGGTTGTTTCGAGGACTCAGGACGGAGGGCTAGGGATGGGGATGAAGTCTAGGGGTGTGCCCGCTCATGACACGGCGGTGGCCGATCAATAAGTCAAGTCCCGGGGGACAGAAGGGGTGGGTAGGTGTTTTCCGGAGGGTTGAATGTAGACTGCACAGTGAATTACAATAGCTGGTATATTTTCCGAGCAACTATAGACAAATTATGAGTTTTCTTTAAAGTATGTTGAAGTTCTGTTATGCATTAGTTTCATCCCCTGAAGGCATTCTCATACTGTGTGAGTATTGGTTTTTAAAATGAACATTATATTTATTGTATTCTTACGGAAGTTTGCGTTCAACTACGGCTCTTTCCGGCGTCTGTCAGAAGCCCTTTGCGTGTGAAAAACTATGATTTAACATGTTTCAGGAACGGGATGTGTGTTTTCTGTCCCAGTTGCTTAACATTTTGCCCATGAGAATTTTTTTAAACATGTTTTTAGCATAATATATTAATGTTATACATATATTTTTTTTAATTTTGCCTCTCCTCCTTAGTTTAAATGGCATACTTCGATGCCTACTTTCATAGCTAACCTGACAATTCGGCATAGTGATAAATCGGCACATTTTTGAAAATTGGAATAAATAAAAAGGCTATCTTAACTACTAGGTATAGGTTAGATTAGGTTTTTAAGCTAATTTTCATATTCCTCTTCACTTAAATGCCAGAGAAGAAAGTAGTAAAAAAAAGTTGTTAAAACCAAATTTAAATTATTATAACTTCTATGGTTGGCCGATGGGTATGATTGCCTATCAATCGATATTATGATCGAATCCTAAACGGAACGGAAGTAATTGATGTAGTCGTGATGCTTAGTTTAAAAACCTACCAACGTGGTACTAGTGTTTTGTTAAAAAAATGGTTTTCAATTCTCAAATCGCTAGAAAGATTTTTTCTCGGATATTTTGGCTTGTCATAAATTGCACAGTAAAAAAATGTTAAATTAATATTATGTTTGCCTAAGAACTTTGATAAAAGTAAAAAGAAAGCAAACAGTTTCAAATCAATCAGAAAAAAACGTGCTCAAGTCGTCTTCGGTATATTTGAGAGGCTTATCTTCGTAGCTGTGAAAAATACACGTCTCCGACACTTTCAAAGGAATTGTTCTACTATTTCTACATTACACAGGGGTTGTATTCTTGTAAAGGCTACAAGTAGAAAAATTGCTCGGTAAGCTACGAATCGTAGAGCAAATAAAGTGCTGATGCGACCATATTTGAAGAAGAGACTCGAGATATTGAGAAACAGTTTTTTTCCACTTTATCACGAACCTACGAATGTACGAGTAGGTAGGTACTAGATACGTAGACAGGTACGTGACATAAAAGAAAGAAGCGAGGAATAACAAATACATTTATTCATTTATTAGACGTATCATTTTTGTTTGTTTATTTAAGTAAATTAAACACAGTGAAAGAGATACACTGCTTTTAACAAAATCATTTATGATAAAATCATAAAAAACACTCAAACTGCTTCACATACATAAAAGGATATTGGAAAAAAAAACATTTAACACTAAATAATGTCCCTCCGCAATAAAAAGTCATCGAAATTCTAAAACCTTATTCGGAGATATTAGCAAATACAGTTTTTTTTATTATCATAATCATATTTTAGGTGAAGGGTCATATACTCGTATTTTTCTTTTTTTTTCGTATAAGTTTTTATTATTATTTTGTATTGAAAACAAAAAATCACCAAATACCCTTGGTAAGTTTTTACTTGTTCAAAATGTGAGTTAATTGATTTGGTAATTTTAATAAAATCGGATAATAAAGACAACAACGACCAGCAGAGATTTGGTGTTTTTTTTACTGAATGGACAATATTGAGAGGGATGCATTTTGGCTCAATTTTGATCAAAAACGTTTTTGGTGACTTATGATGATTTGATATTTAATAAAGATATTATAATTCTTCTAATGAAAATGTGAACAGAGTTGACATTTAATATGTATATTTAAAAAAATATTTATGGTTACATACATATCTACCTACTGCAAGGAAAATTGTCCATCATAAAAAATAACATCTCGTGAAACGAAAAAAAAATACTGTATTAAAATTCCTTAAGTTTTATTATTTTATTGATGAAAGTAATATTTATCACCAGTTTTTGTAATTAATATAATTACTGTCATGAAAGCGAGTTTTTTTATGTGATATCACACAAGAGTCCCAACTGCTCCCATCCGTTTGGTGCCAGTGAGACTATAGCATCCCCAATTGTGAGGCTGAAGGTATTGAGGAGGGGAACGAGATGGGGAAGAAGGAAGATGGAGAAGTATCTGGCTCTCCAAATCTGGTCATCAAACACGGCTAAAGCCATTTCAAGCAACGTTTCGATTTTGAATGGTATTCTTTCACCAGGGCGATATACTGACAGTATCTATCATCCTGGAACGTGTCGCAAATGTACTACATATTATTTAAAAACACACTTATTTCACACGTTAATAGGTAATGACGTGGGACAAAAAAGACCCATCCTCGTCACAGATATTAAAAGGTCTTCCAGGGCTTATTATCCCGCGAGAAGATAAGTAGTGACACATCATCATTCGTCGAGATTTTTTTTTTTTTAAATATTATTTTTCAACGTAAAAACATTTACTAGTAACTAAACTAAATGTTTGATTCGCCGCACTTGGTCGCGTGCCATACATAGGTCGCACCTAATTGTTGGTAACGTTGAATGCCGAACTGAAGGTAATATTTAAGTGGAAGAAAAACGAATTTCGACGAAACAATATTTCGGTTTCCTCGAGGGTAGGCAGAGAGGATAGACCACCACACAACTATGTCTGGTCACACACACTCCTTGCTACATTCACATTCATAAACCGTCTCATATATACTTCTTCTGTTATTCTGACTTTTGACATGACCTGACGCAAGAATTTGATTCACGATTCATTTGCGTTCCCGACTTCTTCTGCAATTGAATTTCGCGTCATATATTCTCCTTACATTCCTTTCTTCGTTCATCCGTTCTACATGCCCAAATCATCTAGAAAAATTACCCATAGGATACGCGGAACGAGCAACAGACATTGATTTTTTTCTCCTTATTCTTGTCTTCTTCACACCTACAATAACGAGTCCCTTCCTTAATCCACCCGCATCGCCGTCCAACCGAGTAGCTTCACAAAGAAAAACCGCTGATCGATCCGTTATACTTACGCTTTCCGTATCCAAAACGACGCATGAAACGGTTAAAGAAGCTGGCATGGAGCTCTCATTAGCAGGATTACGGCGTATTAAGTTTTACTACTTTTCAGATAGTAAAGACGCTTTTGGAATTTACTTTGAACCAAAATAAAACAATAAATTCTATTTTTATTTATTAATTACTTTAATTAGGATTTAAAAACCTAATTTAAATATTTAATCATTGTAATCATTATAAAGATAACTGCCAATAATAAGGGTTAATTTAAAAAAAATAATATTGACAAATCTTGAATTTGACATGCGATATCGATGAAGATGACATGAATTGAACTGGTCTCATCAACTAAGTTGGTTAAGCGGTTGCCCCGGATAGGCAGAGGTCCTGGGTTCGTGTCCCAGATACGACTGAAATCTTTTTTATTTTCTGTGGATTTTTATGTTTATGTTTCATTTAGGTTATGTTAAATTTTATTTTCTAAATTAGACAGTACATACCATTTTATTGTGATAATTCTACTCCATCATCGCAATATTATACTCCTATGCGAGGGATTCAACATCTTCGTGTTGTATGAATGTAAATGAAGCAAGAAGTGTATCCCAAGATCGAGTTGTTTGGCGGTCCGTCCTCTCTGCCTACCCCTGAGGGGAAACGGTGTGATGGTTAGTTAGTTAGTTCTTTCCTCAAAAAAAATGTATGATATTTATATATTAAAAACAGTGATGTATCGAACGTGTCTACAAAGTGGATTAATTTAAGCAGTTAAACACATATCTTTATAACCAAATACAAATTATTGCACAACACATGCAATACCGAGTCGAGATTTCACCAAAAATGTAATTCCGAGCCGAGATTGCACAATATGTGCACATAATATTCGGCAATACCCGCACATAATGTTCGGCCGCGCCGCGCGTGCTATAAATAGCGTATGCACAGCGGCATGTGCTCTCTTTTCCACTCCAGCCGTAGAACGAACAACACCATCACCCGACGCTCTGCCTAACTGCTTCACCTTGAACTCGATTTGCATCTTTAATTTTGCTTTACCCGGACCCCGCTCTCCTCGCTTGGATACCTCGACATACATTATTTTTCTTGTGCGGGTCCTACACGTCTCGTACAACTGGTGTAACCAAAGTACTTCGTATTAATTTATTAATAATGACGTCACAAGATAAACTACACATCTATTGAAGAAATTAGAAGAAAAAATATTGAATACATTTTTATCGTTCTTTCAAATTTCACCCCTCAGATCAGAAGTCATATCGCTGGGGAAATAAAACTTTTCGCATCATGAATTATCGATGCTCCTCAATCCCTCTGATAGCTCTGCCCTTCGTCTTGCCCTCCCCTATTCTATTTGGAGCCGGCGTAAGTGAGTTATGATATATTCATAGGCAGGAACGATTTTTGTCCGTGGAGTGCATAATCTAATATCAGAAGCGCGGAGATTGAAGATGAAGATCAAACAGCTGCCATATTAATGATGACATCTGTCAGAATTTATTTCAGGAAATTGTGCTTTAATGACTACATGAGTTTTGGGTATTTATCACTTCACAAAATAATTACAGCTCGTATTTAAAAAAATATATTTTTTGCAAAAATTGAAAGCACAGGAGATCCGCAATTTGTATAGTATGAGTATATACCGAAAAAAAATAATTATGAAGTGATATAACAAAATGGTATTTTTTTCCATAGCGCCGTTTAGTGACTAACATCAACTTGAGGGCGCTTTTCATTTTCCTTCTAGCCCCTTTTAAATGGATTTGTTTTAAACTTTTCTTAAAGGTTTCGAAATTGCCCTCTGACCTAAAACCAAATGGAAGGGCATTCTAAGAATATGAACCTAGAACATTAAAAGCCATGTCCCCAAATTAATCGGCATTCCTACGAAAGGGTTCAACTAGTCTGTTCAAATTCATCAGACCTGAGCGTGAGTTGCCTCTGAGTAAGATTGTCCCTCACGCAGAGATCAGTCAAGTATGAAGGTGCCAGCCCGTTCAGAGTAATACTCTATAAATAACGTAAATAAATAAATAACGTAAATAAATAAATAACGTAAATAAATAAATAACTTAATAAATAAATAACGTAAATAAATAAATAACGTAAATAAATAAATAACGTAAATAAATAAATAACGTAAATAAATAAATAACGTAAATAAATAAATAACGTAAATAAATAAATAACGTAAATAAATAAATAACGTAAATAAATAAATAACGTTAATAAATAAATAACGTACATAAATAAATAACGTAAATAAATAAATAACGTACTTGAAGTATCTTTGTGTAAAACTAGGCTTGCGCAGAGACATGCTTTTTTTATTGCTCCTAAAATTTTTAATTTTCTATCTACGGAATGTAAGTGTCCAAACATATCATCTTTAAACACATACAAAAATGAAATAAAAAACTGGATTAAAACCAAAGATATCAACCCTTCCTGCTATAACTGTATATTTTCCCCACTTTTCTTTCTTTGTTTTTCGATTTGTTTTCTTATCTAACTTAAAATCTTTTATTTAACTTACCTTTAACATCCATGTATTAAAACAAATAAACCAATATAGTGCAACTAACTGATATCAGGTATACCCACGCACTGGCCTTGCCTATGTGGGATTTTTTGTTTTATATACTTTACACATAGGTTGTTCAGATGTATTTATAATTTAATGTTAAAAAAAAAAAAAAATGTTTATAATCATTGCACCTTATTAGTGTGAATGTATGTTTCAAAAAATGAATTAATAAATAAAAAAAATAAAACTTTTATTAATATATTTATCTGAAGAGGTGAGATTTAGTTTCGTTCTGAAGTGAGTTTTTTAGTACAGTATATTTTAGTAGCGGAAGCAGAAACCTGGAAGCAGCGGGTAACGGGAAAGAAGAAACAGAGGGAAACCGGAAGCGCATAGCGGAACGCATGAAACAGCCGGAAGCTGGAAACCAGAACCAAGAAGTAGTTAGAAGCAACAACTAAAAACAAAAACCCGTGAGCGGGAGACTGGAAACGGGAAGCAAAAATATATGCGGGAAGCGAGAAACGAAATACAAACGCTCAATCAATTCCTTTATTATATTTTCATGTGAACTGGTTGTTACCACTTCACATGAAAATATAATATTGTGAAATTATAATTTTTAAATATAACAATAACTTTGTTTACTTCACTTTTATTTGTTATATACTTTTTGCCGACCGGGTTTCGCTACTACCGTAGCTTCTTCAGGGCAGTATACTGCTTAACTATGAACTATGATACACTTGTGCTATAGATTGATAAAAACGAGTGAAGATTCAAGGGGAGCAGATATCTGACCGGGAAGGGCGTCTACTTTGTTGATAGGGAATATTTCAAGAATCGTACTTTTATTTAAATTTATTTGATTGTTAATGAGTCTACTATTAGGGTTTTTGGCTTTCCTTATCTCTAATGCTTCTAAGTTATCTAGTTTAATGCCTATTCCATTTTTATGTAGTAAACTAGTGCCTTTATTTTTTTATTGAATGTGTTTCTAAGAGGTGGTTGGCAAATTTCGAGAACCCTTTATTATTGAGACATCTTAGAATTCTTTTACCTGGATATTAACATTACACGACGTTTTGCCTACATAAAACGTGGGGAAAACGTTGCATTGAAGTAAATTAATGCCCTAAAATATCTTCTTTATTTTTACCATTAATTAAAAGTTTACCTATACTATAAAATGTACTGTATGTCCGTGTAAAATGCTGGATTAATATCTGATGGAAGGTTTTTAATGCTTTGTTGAGAAAATTTATGGTTATATTATTATTAGGGGGGAACTGTTGAATAAAAACTTATTTGACGACATTTTTTTAAATTTTATTCTTACCCATCCTAAATTCCAATATAGATTTATTAGGTTTGCATGTATACCGGTCGATTAAACTCCAACCTCCTTCCCATTCACAGAGCACGTGTTCCGAGTCCTAACAAATCATTGCCCCTGGTGTACCGGTCTCACCGGGACAGGAGTGCTCCTAGCTGGGGTGGTACAATCGTATCGTATCGTATAGTTCATTTTAGTATTACCGTAAGATTTCAGAGATCACTTGTTCTTTCGAACAATCATTTTTTGCTGGCACGTGCAGTTGTTTTACATTGCGACTTAAAAATTATCACAAATCAAGCAATTCCTGTCATATTGAGTGACAGTCCTTGTCATCACACTTGAAATTTTTTTAAAAAGAAACATTTCTTTTACCTACGAAATCACAAAAATAACTTATTTTCCCAATCCGTAATAAATTCGGTCTGAGTATGAATTTTATTAGATAACCTAGTATGTACCTACTTTAGGTTTAGCTTGGTGAAAATGTAGGTTTGCATATTTAAAAAATAATTTGTTTATAATTTTGCAGATATTTAACGTCATTATATCGGTGAATAAACTATATAAAAAATATCGTTGATTACATAAAAGATATCAATATCAAATATCACACGTGCGTTGTCCTGCATTCCACCAACAGATCAACCAGTAAGTCCACAATGCTGCCTTATGTCAATATGTATTACGTATTATTTTAATACAAAGCTAAAACACTACGTTTACCTAAGCTTTGTGACTCGAAAAACGTTAATGATATAAAAATATTACGAAAGGTTTCTTTGGCGCAAGTCACTAGGATTATTCAGCCCTTGTCTCTGAATCTCCACATATAAACTAAACAGTAAACAAGCTATTATACATATACACATCTTGGGGATTGATTATTTGCCACATGTATACTGTGGTGTGAGGGGTCGTGGTATTATCAGGGTAGGAGAGATTCATTACCCGTGACTCGGATGCTGGGAACAAGATTACTCTCTGGGCAATCAATCTTTGCGAGAAATACTATCCTTCTTTGATATATTTTCCATTGGATAGCAGGTACTTTATTAAATTAGATACAATAAAACCTGTGAATTAACTTTTGTGTAAATAAATAATTGAATGAATTTTTTTTTTCCACACATGTTTTACCATGAATAAGAAAAAAAAAGGTAATAAATGGCATCTTATATTATTTTCGACGGATTAATGTTTATTGCAATTTTTTAAAATATGATAGATCTGTAAAAGAGTTGCATTTGCCTAGAAATTACGTACAGGAAAGGCTATACACATTTCATGACCCCAGAGCTCTCCGTTAGACAGTTTTTTTATTAGATTGACAGATGCAGAATACCCAGATCTTCATAAATGAATTATCTTCTCTGAAAATTTAAATATATTAATTAAAGCTTTCAACCAAGCTATAAAGAGATAAATTATATGAACGAAAACTTTCGCAAATTTTGTGGTAGATTTCATTCTTAATTTATAATCACTGACGTCAGAATGGATTGACTTGCCGTAAGTACCATTTCGACGGCTGTAGGCAAAGGTCACGTGACACCCATTTTGGAACCAGCTTAGTTCATTGCCGTCCACGTTTGTTTAGTGTGATTTTGACTGCGGTAAGCAAATTATAAAACATTTATAAAAAGGGTCAAACTAAATGCTGTAACCAAATATTCGGTTTTTGTAAACGAGCCGAACCATTTGACTTATTTGCCATTTTACTTAAATTGTTGGCAAGCCTAGCTCGCCCCTCATCCCTATTAATATGATTTTAGTTTTTTTGCGTGTTAGGGCATCTCCAAATATTAATTGCTCTGTTTTAATAATATAATAATTTAGATTCATTGTTAGCATAATTAATAGAAATCTTTATATTCGCTCTTGGAAACAATGACATGTCTTTTGATGTAAGTCTTTGCTAGGGGGGAAATGTCCTCTTTCCGGGATATCCTGCCGATACTAAATTCCAAGTCTCGAATATCACCTCGCGCTATCTGCACACAGCCCGGGGGTGAAGTCGATATCTGGGGACTAGGGAGTGGAAAGAATCTATACTGTTTGCTGCGATGATTATACTCAAAGGAAGTACTCGTATACCATTGATGCATCCGATATGCCGGTGCGTAGGATACTTTGTTATTTGAACGGATCAAGATCAAAACTACCGGGCTCCGACTTAATCCCTTTTCTGATTTTTTTTCCGTACCAAAAGAGTAATTTATTTCGGTTTCATTAAAATTAATTAATTCATTTTATACTTTTCTATATATGTTGGTAAGTACCACTATTCACTATTAAATGTGCGTGTTGAAATACAACTGTTTTTTGTATTTAACCCTTTGTGAGGAAGATAATTTGTTTGCTTAAATGAAAAGACTTTTTTTTAATTTTACTTAATAGCCATGTATTAGATATCACATAAATAAAAACAACATCAAATTCACAGATCAAAAGAATAATTTATACTGTAAAATGCGACTACGTGAAAACATTTGAACGTGAAGAACACATTTCAAAAACGAAGTGAGTATCTTTGTGTTGCCATAGTAATCATATTTTGTAGTTCCAAAATAATTAATATATACAATTAAATGCCAAGTTAGATAATATTGATCTACATTGTTTTATTGAACGGTTTTTATTTATTATTTATGTTATTCCCTTGTATTTTTTTATGTTAACCCGCCTGTCTGTTGTACAGAATATATAAATTGAATAAATAATAAATAAATTACAATTAGGATTACATTTAGACAGATTTAAAATGTTTTAAATTATTAAATTATTCCGGTTTATAATTTGTAATTTTAGAAACCAGGAAAATCGTTAATAGTGAATTAAAAATATTTATTTTTTTAAATACCTATCTATCGAATTTATTTTCATATTAATATTAATAATGGAATAATTCCTTTTTTTTTAATTCTAATATACATTTGTTATTTAATGTTTTATAATGATTTTTTTTTAACATCTTTGATTAATTATTTATCTACTTTAATCAATTTTTGCTATTCTATATATTCCTGATGGGGAAAGCATCGCATTTGAAACATGTTTTTTATGTATATATACAAAATAATTGTTAATTCATTTATTAATAATGACCCTGCAAAGTGAATACCAGTATTTTGAAGAAATTGTAAATAATAAATAATTACCTATTTATACGAGTGAAATTGAGACAGTAGTATCAAAACCTCGAAATAACAAGCATCCAATTATTGATATGCACCTAATAAAAATCAAGACATGTTTTCGGGGTTCCATTACGTAATAAAACACCCCCTCCTCTTTTTCACCATGAAGAATAACTACCCCAGTACCTACCCATCCCAAGTTACTTGAGAGTGCACGTGCATTTCCCAATAATAAGGGATGCCAAAGCCCCGTCCCTCCCCAAGGAAAGCCAGCCCGAGCTAGGGATTGGAGGGAGGGGTTCGCCTCGCAATCACTGCCAAAACCTTTTAAAGTTAACGAATCGTTATCCTAGTGAATTTTCATTAGCGACGGTCTACTGGCGAGGGGGTTTTTACTCGTAGACCTACTGTGCTTCTAATACGTGGCGGGTGATTTTGTATGTTTTCGTTTGAAGCAGGTCTTATATGTATTAGGAAAAATAGATTTGGTGAGAGTAATAAGCGTAAAAAATACGTGGATAAATAGTGAGGGGTCGTCACTGCTACGAAATTTGGAGTTGCTGCAACATAAAAACGTTCGCTCATTACTTCCCTTTTTAGCTGCTGTCTTTATTCGTTAGCTGTTTTTTTTTTACATTCGAAGTATGTCCAGATTCCAGAGTTTTGTCTATCGTCACCGAAGGGATCTTTGAATAGTTCTTCGGAGCACCTCCAATTGAAATACTGGTAGAACAAACCCATAATTCCCATCGGACATCTATGTTAAATACTAAATATTGCGATCCATCAAAAAAGCAGGGGGATCTATTATCTATAATCCATCAAAACGTTTTACGATGGGCTCAAGTCAAGCAGTAATTACCACAGAATACGGATTGGCAATTTATGTAAGCATGGTGGGAATAGGTACAAATTTTAGCTAGAACGAGCATTGCAACAGATCTGGCGGTCAGCATTTTTTGTATATTTATTTCGGAACGGTGCATAATTTAATAAACATATTTTGCATTCAAAATGCAAAAGTGTCAAAACGATAGCAATATTTGCTAATTTAACACGCGCCAACACGCCGTAAAACTTTACACTAATTGACGGTTGGCAAGCGGTCCGTGCAAACTGGAGTAATTCCGGCCTTTTAAAACAGATGATTCCAGTGGCGTGCTTTCACACTTGAAATTTTTTATCTATCTTTGTACTTTACTTTTCGATGTTATAAGTGTGTTGTTATTAACGTAATCAAATAACACGGACAAATATATAAACATTATATGAACATTATATAAACATTATTTAAACATTATATAAACATTATATAAACATTATATAATCATTATATAAACATTATATAAACATTATATAAACATTATATAAACATTATGTAAACATTATATAAACATTAGGTAAACATTATATAAACATTATATAAATATTATAATATCGTATTATCATCATTGGTATCATAATCTGCTTGAAAGGCATTATTTTATAACTTTTGCCATCAAATAGTTCTCTTACGTTTATTCAAGAGATTTTATTTGTCAATGGAAGTGAAAAAAAGATGGCTTCTATTTTGAATGTTTTTTCATCGAATGAAGCAGAACGAATGGATTTATTCATTCATATTTATTCATTCGGCCGTAAAAACCAAAAATGTATAAAACAAAATTGACTTCATAATTTCAGTTCGATCAAATGGAATGCCAATATAATAATAATAATTGGGTGATTTGTGTAGAGCCCTTTTTATGAAAAATCATCTTAAGGGCGCTGTATAAATATTACTTCATATTCTCTTTCTAATTATGTACAAACAGATACAGAAAAACATACTTACCTGGCAGGTCGCTTCAGACGAAGACAGTTTTATTAGAAAATTTATCCTTAGAGAAGATATGGTTTTTACAGTTCCTATTTTATCACCATTTTCTATTAATATTATGTTAATTCGGTAAAAAAAGTTGGTATTGATTTGAAATATTTATAATTTTTAGAACTTTTAAGTCATGCAGCAGTTCATTCCAAGCTTTAGGTCCTGATACACCGAAAGCACGATCACCGAACTTAGTATCAGGTGTGCGCTTTGATTCCTTCAATCTCCCGATAGCCGATGACCCTGCTGACCTAAGGGTGGACTGCTGTGATTTAGTATTGTCAGGAATACACAGTTCCGATAAGCAAGCCGGAGCAATTCCGTTAAGTGACAAATACCATCCAGCAGAGCTTGAACTGGATTCTTTAAGGACATTTGAGCCAGTGGAGATTTTTGTGATTCTCTGAAATGTGGGAATATTTAGATACGCCGGTGATAAGTCTTGCCGCAGCCTTAAAAACTAATTGCAATTAGTTAATTTGGTATTTGGGGAGACTTGAATATATTCCGTTGCAGTAATCTAGACGTGACACAACATACAAATTGACTAGCAGTTTAGTCGCCTCTGTTGGCAGGTTTCCCCATACTGCTTTAATTTTTCTCAATTGAACGAACCATTTTCAGATATTTATTTGTTAGACATCTCGTAATTAAGAACTTTGTTTATATGTCAATAAAAAAAGTGTATTTAAGTACTAATTTTTATTTTTATTTATTTAAATAATCCTTTTAGTTTCCTTTTTTCAAATTTAATACCTCCCTAATTGAGAAATTCTCGTGTTTAGGGAGGGAGTACTAATATTTATTATTCCACATTTAATAATTTCAACAGTACTAACATGAACATGATGTTCTGGTGTCTATACACTAATTTTAAAAAATAAATAATAAGTTCTATTTAATTATATACAATGCAGGCTGTGTAAAAGAGAGAGAGCGCTATATTTTCTGCGTTTTCATTGGTCCTCTCGGGTCTAGAACAAAAAAATAATAAGTCAAAGGCACACTGGCTTCCATTTAAATATACGTGGAAGGCCCTTCTGGTGGATATTATGTATTTAATTATTTGGAAGAAATTATGTATGGCGGTGATGCAATTTTCATAATAAATTTTTAAATAACCATCAAACCATATAAAATATAGACGTCTTATTGTTTCCATATCATTCGATTGTTCAAAAAAAAAATTTTAAAAAAAATTTGTCGATGCTCGGCCAAAGCAAATAGTAAATGTAGTTTAATAAGATGCTAAGGAATTTTAACAGGACGGATGGATATCATTGATTATAACGTGCGTTTTAATAAGTTAAAGTGAGCGTTCAGTTATTGTCTTTGGTTATTTTTGTGTCGACACGCCACTGGCAGATATTACCCATCTGCGCACTTCTCTTGTTGAACACATGTCATTCTGGAAATCACACGACGAATCGGTATTTTTGGACGCAAGTACCGGACAAATCATAAGAAACACGTAAAAAGACAGAATTATTGCCGCCCGTGGCTGGCTGCATGGGATGAATGTGGAAAAAGAGTTTTAACAAAACAAAAATGCCAGAAAGAGATTCGTTTTTCACTTTATTGTAACGACTCGGTTTTTATATTGTCAAAGTTGAGTATCTTTCTGTATGGGAAGGAGTACCTAACCTGACAAGATAACAGTTTCATCATTAACCTTATAGTAGAAATTTGTTTGCTTGTCTCAAGCATTAAAATGATTTAGAATGGTGAACTCTGGCATAATTAAATTTGCTCATCTTTTTCAATCAAGAATTTATATGTCAAGGCAGCAATTTTCATCTCGCAAGGTTATTTCTGTCATGGGCTAAGAACTTTTAAAGTTCATGTCCTAACAGTCAAAAATTAAGACAACACATCTCACAATATTAATGTCCTAGAGTCATATGTTAATCGCCGTGTAGACGCAAATAGTAGACATGTAATTTTTCCCCACACGCAAAAGAGTTAGCAATTCAATTCGTACCACGATGAATATACTGTGTCTTTTTTGCGTGTGTTCAAAAGTGTTCTGTTTTATTAGCGCGGAGGTGTGCAATGTCAATAATGCAGAAAGAACTGGCGGCAGAGGGATTTTTATCTGCTAATGACATGTTGATTGTTCCATAATATACTAGTATTTCAAATGTAATTTCTTTTTTAAATTATTGAAATTTCCAGTTACGCTGGTTATTAATAAAAAAATGAATATGCTACTAAATTCATTTACTTATTTGAAGTTCATTCCAATGTCTATTGACTAATTGCAAAAAATTGACCAATAAACCCTATATTATTATTGTAGGTTCCATGTTTTTCAAATCAAATATCGAGCCAAGTCGGGCAGTGAGGCTGGATGAAATAATTTACAAAATGTAATAAAGTCTACAGTCACGTGACCGGAATAGAACAAGCGTGCGACATTTCCCCCGAAATATGAATACTGCTGGAACAAATCAGATCATCCCCCTACACCCCCCTACACCCCCCAGCACTTCCTGTGGTGCGCCCATCAATTATCATTATCGTGCTATGGAAGATTAATGATGCGAAAATCTCATATCGGCGAACTGCGCCTAGTATCTCTAGTGGGAGATACTTTCTGCATCACTCTGGTGAGATTACCAATCAAAATAAAAATATGGCATAAAATGGTTTCAATGTTTAGTAACTAGATTAGAAAGATGCTTTAAAACCAGATTATTCCTTATTCTCCCTTACCTCTCACATTTTATATCTGTACCATAATGTAAAATTAATAACATTCCATTTATATAGCGCAGTTTTGTGTTATTTCACTTCAAGTGCGCTCTAAGAAAATAATAATTTACTAACCCTTAAAAATAATAAGTTAGTGGTCATCCTACTGTTCTAAGTGGTTTATTTAGTGCTCATACAATATAAATATTCTATTCACATACATATTCTATTCAGATAAATATTCTATTCACATATAGATTCTACTCATGCACATATATATTCTATTCACATTCACGTTGTATTCAGATACATATTCTATTCACATATACGAGTAGATTCTATTCATGCACATGTTCTATGCACATACATATTCTATTCACATACATGTTCTATTCAGATACATATTCTATTCAAATATAGATTCTATTCATGCACATGTTCTATGCACATACATATACTATTCACATACATGTTCTATTAAAATATTATATTCCTATACAAATTCTGTTAACATATTATACGCATTATTACATATTCTTAACATTACTCCCACCGTGCTCCTTAGGTACACATATTCGTCAGATAAAATTAAAAATAATTTCAGAATACACAGAGCGATACAAACAGAATAATTTCACAAAAATAGTTAAAAAATTGTAACATTTTAAGATAGGAGTTAGTTTATGTTCAGCAAAAAAAAATTGTTAAACAGAATCTTATTTTTGCACTACCGCGCAGGTGTGGTTCTTCCAAGTACAATTTTCGCAATTCTTGACTGTTTTTCCGACAAGTATTAACATTTTCACAGTCCGCGACGTAAACACCTTTTTTCCAGTAAGGCCCCTTCCAACCAAAATACAAATATATTTTTAAGATAATTTTTTTTTTCTTTGAGCTTTATAAATTGCAAATTTTTTGCGATGATATTTCACCAAAATGGACTTCGAAAAATTAGTCAACGGCATTTTTTTCCAATCGGGGTAGAAAAACACATAATTTAAAAAAGAAAAGGAAAATTGTTTCAGGTTCATAAAAAAAACAACTGAGTTTACTCAAAAAAATAAGCAGGAAACCGAAACCAAACAACTACCGGAGGCTTGAGAAAATGGCTTTTTACAATAATTGAAGAGAAATTAAAATTTGTAGGATTTTTTTAAATAATTTTGTTTTGAAGCCCCGTTTAAATTCAGTCAATTTATCAGTTGACCTCAGAGTATTATCTGTCTATTATTAATTGTCGATCGCTTACCTGTCGCATTTAACCAATGGTTCATTTGTGTTGTGTAAACATAAAAAAACAATTAATAATATTCATATTAATACAATATCGTATCCATGTTTCAACGGATCTTTTCATTCAATCCAATCGAATCACATTAAAAAAGATATTCTCACGAATGTAGTGACTAGTAGCGGCACCCACGTGACCGGAAGAGCTGAGACGTGAGGCGCCACGTGCTCCTAAAAGCCGGAAGTTGAGTTTGCCACGTGGCCCGGCACCGGAACTCTATAGATTACGAGCTAAAAAGTGCTATGGGGTAGTTTTTGTAGTTTAATACCTAGAACCCACGGGGAACAATCGATAGTTGATGGTTACACGGTGATGTCTCATCGAGTAGATCAGAAAACCGATAATAGGTTATTGCATTTTGTGTAAAATAGTTTTTTAACACGTCACACCTTTAGAAGGAATGTAAAAAAGGCGATTTTTAGAATAATAATAATAATAATAATTGGATGATTTGTATATCGCCGTTTTTGTGAAAAATCACCTTTAGGGTGCTGTACAAATATTTCTTAACTAATTATGTACAAACAGATACAGAAAAACATACTTACCTGGCAGGTCGCTTCAGATGAACACAGTTTTATTAGAAAATTTATTATAGAGATGATAGTTTTGATCCTTTTCTATTGATGTTACATTTATTAGAAGATTGGTGGCACAAGAAGTGGTGGCATTTATTGAATTTTTGGTATTAATTTTTAGGACTGGAAAGTATTCATAAAATGTATTTTAGGACTCAAAATATCTATAAAATTACCTCAAAAAGCGTAAGAAGCTTTTAATAAATATTAACTTTTTATTTTTTATTTTACACTTTGGTTATTTACAGTGTTGCGGGCTGTGGACGCATTTGCGCACCGATGCTATGAACCGATGCAGAATACATCTAAAAGTTTCTGTTTCTAAAAAAACTATTTATTTGCTGTGTTTTATTCAAAGTTTTTGAATTTAATGACAACTATTATTGTTCAATTTAAAAAATGGTTTATTTATAAAAAAAGTGCCACGTAATTATTATTATGTTGTTTCGCCTTAACAATACATACAACAACTTTCATACGTCATAATAATAATTACCATACTTAGTAGAACTTTTTTTATAATTAAAACAATTTCGAAATTGAACAATAACAGTTATTATTAATTTTTTAAAACTTTAAATAAATTATAAAAAACCTCCGACAACTTCACAATGCATCATTACGAGCTTTAGAATAAATAATACAGGTATTACAGCCAATGTTTAAAAAAATCTTAAAAAAACATGGAAAAAGAAACCGGGGACGCCAGAGGATGACATGGCACGATCAAGAGAACCAATTACTTGAGTCTGTCCGTGTCAAGAGTCAGAATAACAGAAGAGTATGTATAATATGATCTATGAATGTGAATGAAGCAAGGAGTGTGTGCCAAGACCTATATTTCTTAATTTAAATAAAAATAGGAAAAAAATACTTTTAATCCGTATTAGATATTTGCCGTACCTTTTGATTTAACAAAAGATCATTCGGTTTGGGTGAGAATTTTGGCCTCACATCCAAAATTCGGTTTTGCATGAAACAGGTCGCGCAGCCGTTCCTCTTAAATATGCCTGATGATCTCCTTACTACGTTATTATTGTTATTTTATATACCTTTGTATTATCTGTATATTATATATGTATTCATTTATAAATATTTAATATTTTTCCCCTTAATGTTAATATACCTGTAACTTAACTTAGAGCTGCACAGCTAATATTATTATGAACTGTGTGGTCATCTGTTACTGGAATCTTGACCATAACCAATATTATTTTGAAAATGTACTATTATAACAACTATGTGATGTATTCTGCTCGAGAGCCTAAATGAAAAAATAAAAAAGCAACTATTTTTAATGTGCTTAAAATAAATAAAGGGACTCCGCTATCTGAGTGGCTGATTTAAACTTATAACATCCTATAGACCCGCCGTGAATTTCCTCTACCATCAGCTACCATCCAATGAAACCAGAAGGTTTTTTTTCACTTTGGCACTCTTTGTACCGTGTTTAAAAATTCTAAGCAAAGTTTTGTTTTTCAACCAATGCGTTCGACTAGAGTTACAAAGACAGTCACGAGTTAATCAATTTTCACGGATAAACTAAAGCTTTGCGCTCGGAGCTTATCCCTTGAAGTTTTCCTTGAAGTACAAACCAATTTCTGCAAATGTTACGTTTGTAGATGAAAGCGGCGGTCACTACACATTATACGGAGGGCAGGGAACCCATCATGCCAGGCCCAGTAGTAGAACCAATCGGGTCTTGAATCTGCAAGTATTATTAATGTCGATTCTGCGACTGTAACGATCGAGTCCTTCCTTTATTACCTTCCCTGTTTAATAGCTGAATTTGCAGTTAAATATCGCACGCCAACAAAAACAATATGAAATGCTTGGAACCATATTGCTCAAATAGAAACCAATTTGCAATGGTATTTTAATGAGAGTACTTAGCTTCGTGGTTGTGAGTTGAAGTTGAGAAGGAACTAAGTGACAAACTCCGATTGACGCATTACCCAAGCAACAGAAATTCAAATATTATCAGGTTATTTGTAATTCTTGGCATTGATAAGTTTTGTGAAATATGAAGAGATAAATAATTCTTCACAACCTTCCTCTTTCACGTCTCCATCGCCTCTACAGTTTTGCGACCTCGTAGCATACCCCGATATACATAGATAATCATACTGCCTTCGGGCAGTTGGGACTAAAATAATAAAAACGAAACGTTGCAAAAAAGTGTTGACTTTGGTTGTTACGACTGTTAGGAGTTTGATTTCCCACAAATATGGTTTTTTATTGTTGACGGTGAAAACTTTTTGTCCGAAAAATGTTTTTCTATTTGGTTCACCAACAAAGGAGCCGAATATAGAGACTCTCAGCCATGAAAGTACTGATTTTTCTATTAGGATATCATAATCTCGAGTGATCTGCCCATACATATTTTTCGTTTTAGTAGAATACATTTTTTTACATAATCTTTTATTCAAGAAGATATGTATAATTTATATAGAGTAATAATTCATTTTTATATTGTAACAATTAATTCTTACAGTAATACATAATAAATGTGTCCTTTTGTCTATAGTTTTTACACAAAGATGTACCCCCATAAAAAGCTATGCCTGTTATTAAGAAGTAATTTTTTTTAGTGTAATATAAATAATATGTACATTTTAACGCGGCATGACATTCATTCGTCAAATACATGTATATATAGTTTTGTATCATTAATCGATTCACCGGTGAATGCAATCTGTTAGCCACAAATTGTAAGGTATAATAGATTTCTATAGTTAGTAAAAGACAGAGCATTGTATAGTGTAGAGGTGATTTATAAAAAACGGCGCTATGCAAATCATCCCAATATTATTAGTATTACAATACAGTGCACAAAACCTTCCCATATAATAGAAAAAGAAGAGTAATGTATTATATTATGTACATCAATATGAACACGGAAACATTAAATATCCAACCTCAAAATCAACCTCGCGGTTCATAAAATATGATTTACTTCAATCGTAAAGAAAATAGCTTTACGATATCCAAATAGTTTTATCGGCTCTATACTCGTATTTAATCTCGTATTCGATCGTGGTTTGAATTTAGAATTCCCTGACGGGACATTCGGTTCGTTTTGCCGCCATTTTCAGAATTTCCGTTTCCTTTACATTTTCCCATGGGTACCGTTGCGCGCGTGTTCAAAATGGAAACCATTCTGAGATACAGCACACATGAATTTTTAATGGTTGTTTTATATTCGTAGAGGGTTTTTGGAATTAAATCATATAAATAAAATTGAAGGGGTCTTGGTTATTCAGTCAGCCCTTATGGACTGTGACTTAATAAAAATGTTAGGTATCTACCTCTACTCCGTAGATACAGAGTTTAAAATATATTATTCTACTACATAGGATATAGGTACTATAACACCATGGAAACGTTATGATAATATTGTATTGAGCTATCCTTCTATTTTAAAAATAGTTACTAGTAAATTTCCAATAAATAAAAAAATGATTTTATATTTTATCCTACGGACAATTGTCAGAACCATGGAAATACATATTAATTAGATTATTATTTCAAATTAAATTTTACTAACTAACTAACCATCACGCCGTTTCTCCGCAGGGGTAGGTAGAAAGGACGGACCGCCAAACAACTCGATCTTGGCATACACTTCTTGCTTCATTCACATTCATACATCGTCTCATACATTATCTTCTATTATTTCGACTTCTGACATGGCCCGACTCAAGTATTTGATTCACTTGATCGTGCCATGTCTTCCTCGGGCGTCCCCGGCTTCTTCCATTCACATTCGCATCATATTATTCTTACACTCCTGTCTTCATTCATTCGCTCTTCATGCCCAAACCATCTAAGCGTTCTTTTGTTAATCTTACTCATTACGCTTACATCAGCCTTGCATTCTGTACGAATCTCAACATTTTTCACACGATCATACATGGTTTTACCACACATTCGCCTCAGAGAACTCATTTTAGATCAATTTTTACGCTCCCCTATTACATAATACACCGCTTTAAAATAAAATGTTAAATATCGAAAAAATAAGTTGCAAGCCAAAAAACCAAGAACGAATCTAAACACAAATTATTTATTTTGTTTCTCAATTAACCCAAATTCACTTTGTGGCATTATTTTCTATTTCATAAATATATTTTTTTAAATGTTTAAACCCCTATTTTGGTACTTTGGTTGTTTCTCAATTTTGTTTGAATTTCTATTTCCTACTATTTGTTTATTTCATACAAGTTTTTGTTTTAACACTAACACCCAATTATTCTCCTCTATCACCACTTACAGTTATGTTTTGTCTATGTTTATTATTTTGTCTATGCTTATATGTAATATTTTTTCAGTATCCTGACGAGGGAACCATTGGTTTCGATACACACATATATTTATTTATTATATATTGGTTTAAATTAAATTTAAAAAAAATATATTTTAAAGGTTCCTAGCCAAAATGTTAGATACCTTTTCATTATTTCGTTCGATTTTGAAATGAAATATTTGAGTTTTAACATCAGTGTGAATATGTCAGTTAATAAAAATATAAATTGAAACGTATAAACATATGTTTGGAGGCATTGATGTATAATACATCATATAAATCATTCACACTTTTGATATCAAGTAGGTACAGATTTACTATTATCACTATTGTTTGCTGCCAAAGAAAATAAAAAAGCTCTTTCCTAAGCACAAATTTCAACATATTGTCCAATTATCTATTCTGAAAAGCTCTCCTCAAACCAGTCGATCAATAGCCAAGGCGTCAAGGCGAGGGTCTTCCATTGTATCAATTTCATTAATAAAAGTCAATTTGACTAGAGTGCAGTCGCAGCGAGCCGCGAGCTCACTCCCTCACGAATGTCGCTCCACATGTCGTGTGTTCCGACGCAAATGAAACGGCTGGTAGGACTGATTAAATTGAACAAAATTTAATTTGGACTAATGGCGTTTGTACACAGTGCATCGAGGAGCCGGGCCAATAAAGCCAACAAATTGCTAGACAAACCGTGGTGTTACTAGGTACTATTTACTTATGCGGGTGGGGAGAGTTCTTTCCTTGGGGTTGAACGGACTTTATCGTGAATGAGTTTTTTTAAGAACGCTCTTTGAATCTATTTTTTTTTTTGTAATACCATAGAACAGTTTCTGTGACTCTTTTTGACTGGTACATTCTCATCTGCATAATAAAATTCGCCAGGTATATGGTGTGATTGTGACGAGGAGGAAATGAGAAATTTTACTAATTATACTTATGTTTCACTAAAAACTCTCGAACAATGTGTTCTAGCGTTATAAAATTTACCAACACACATAACTCAGAAAAGTAAATGTCTTCTCAGAGATTCTATAAAACCGGTAACGCCAAGTTAAAAAAAAAAATGCCACGAAAATCTGTGCAATAATTTGGTACTCCCGTCATGTGTTCCCTTTTTAAATACCGCATGTTCGATTCTGCCAGCGACGCCCGATGGAGGGTGAACTGCGAGCGTCGCGGCGCTTCCATGGCTTCACAACTGTTACTGTTACTGTACTATGATATAATAAGAGCTGTTGGCAGTCGAACAGATGTTGAGCTCTATTGGATTTTAAAGCACATTAAGTGCGGATGAAACCTGACAATGTGTGAAGGTACAGATGGTGTAATTTGTAATTGATTCGGGTAATGTAATTATTAATGCAGCTGTTTTTTTCCTTATTATTATTAACAGGTATTTTGTTAAGCTATTTTGTAAATAGCCGAAATGTTTTAATTAATTAACTAACCACTAAGCCGTGTCTCCTCAGGGGTGGGAGGAAAGGATGGAACGTCACTCCCCTTGACCCACAGTCGCACTATCTAAAAATCCGACTCCTTCCAGTTTTTATTATGTTTATAGCACCATTCTTCCGACTACTTCTTCTGTTGACTTCCACGCTCGTCCTCCTCACTCCCCTATCCTTTATTAGTCCGTCTGCTTTAAATTTCCATACCTTGCATCCAAATGTCCCTTTCTTATTCTTGTTCATTACACCTACATTGGCCTTCCATCGTTTTATTCGTCAATCGTCATTGTATTTAATTCATAAAGCTCTACTTAATGTATTTAATGAGCATGCGTTACCAAAACAATGAAAAAATTTGCAGCCCATCTCTTAGAAAAAAATCATGTCCATCTTGGTAACAACGACCCTGAATCTTTACATATAGAAACAAAGAGTTTTAGATTTACTGGAACAAATAGAGATAAATAAAAGAAAAAATGATCCATATATAACGTTAATAAATAAACAAAGGCAATTATCTATTCTCCACTCTTTGGTATTTTCAAGGAACCTACAAAACATAATTACTTTAAATAATTCAGGGATCTACCTGACACTTTTATAATAATTTTCATAACCGGGGCAAAAAAAGAAATAGAAATTGACATATTATTCATGCCATTATAAAATAATTAAGACAAACCTTCCATCATTAAAGGGGGGAAACAGATTTTAGCCGTAACGTTTCACAGATTAAAGATTTTATATTTTCAGAATTGATTTTCTAAGTAAATCGGTTTTTACCAAAAATATTAATAAATCATTTCAAACACAACAAAAATAAAAAACGTTTATGGTTAAATAAAATCATACAAATAAGTCGTCTCAATGTGACCTAACCACAATTCGAAAATGGTTTTGAACCTCGAAACAGCTATCACAATAATAAAAATCTTAAGTACTCGCAGAACTTAATAATAACATTATTCAGTTTTTAATTTTGAATTACTTTATTGAAGTTTAAAAACCGCATTTTAATATTTAATCAAAGTCTTGAATTTGATGATGACATAAATTGAACTGGTCTCATTAGCTAAGCGGTTGTCCCGGAAAGACAGAGGTCCTGGGTTCGAGTTCCAGATGCGACTGACATCTTTTTATTTTCTGTTGTTTTTTCGGGAATATGTTAAATTATCTTTTTTTTTTCATATGAAGTGGTAACTTGGTTATGTGACGTTATAATTTAAAAATTAAAACAATGACTTTATCATAATAATTTACATCACTTCACCAAATAAATTAGTTGTATACTGCCCTGAAGAAGCTACGGTAGTAGCGAAACCCGGTCGGCAAAAGTATAAATAAAAGTGATGTAAACAAAGTTATTGTTTTATTTATAATATTATCTTCTTCAATGATTAAATAACATTATTCACTTTTCATTCGTATTACAATCGTATATGGTTTTCCACACATTTCATTTTAGCTGCATCCAATCTACTCTCGAACGTCTTCTGCCGACTCCATGCATCAATGCTATTAATCAGGATTGGTATCAGAACTCCATCGTGAACTGGAATTACCTGATAGTTACAAAAAACAAACAAAAAAATCGGGTGGATACCGGATAGGTGTTCACATTTTTCAACTGGAAATCATTAGCGAGAAGATACGCACCGGTTTTGCCGTCCGGTTTTCGACGGCCGGTTTTCAACGGCCGGTTTTCGACGACCGGTGCTATTTCATGTGGGAATTATCCCAGGCCGGGGCCGGTGTAAGCGTACAACCTTGTGTATTGCCATACAAATTAACACCGACCGTCGAAAACAGGCCAGCAAAATTGGTGCGTGTGTGTCTTCACGCCAAGTATATAATTCATATACCCATCCGCACATGATGAAATCAATACGTAACATTAAAATCAACAAATAATGAAAAAGGTCAATAAATATGTTTTACGAATTAAATTACAAAATAATATTACCAATTTGTCGCAATAAACACTTAGCTATTTTTTATCGGTTTTGTCGATTGGTGCTTAAATACCCTTATATCACCATTATACTACTGATTTATTGTTAAAATACACAGCGTGGTATTAACAAAGCGCCTTGGCAGATAGATATTTTATACCGCTATAAATAATTGGCTTTTATGTTAAGACACCGCCTTATTAGCTAGAATGTATTTATTTTGTTAGTTAAAAAGACATGAAGAGGACAGTGACACCATGTGAGTTCTAATTTTATTCACATTTTTTTTAATTATTAAAATTGAATATATGCATAAATCAATTGCAACACTACGCTTCTCGTTTAAACAATGCTTATGTATAGAAGCGCAGCGTACATAATGAATGTACATGTTCACATAATAAAGTTACATGCAAATGATAGCAATTTTTACATGATAAAGTTACAGAGTTAGTTGTTTACATAACGAAAATAGAGTATATCGTGAACATTTTTGAATTGGGTCGTTATAATACAGGGTTATTAAAAGTGAGGAACTCAATTTCTTACCGTTATGTTTCCAAAATTATAAGTTATATCTGAATGATCAAAAGTTTCGAACCCCGCCGCTAGATCGCTCATAGTTGCACAAATGACCGCTAGAGTGCTCGCGCCCCCAAGGCACCCATTTCGCATAAGTTGTGAGTAAAATGGCTACTATGCAGCGCAAGGATTTTTCCTGTATTCGTAAATTCTGTAAAATCGAGTCGGCAAATGTAGTGCAGAGTACCTTTCGTCTGCATTTTATCGTTGATCCTACATTTGCCGTTGGTATCACCAATTTAAGTAAACTGGATGTTTCTGTAAAGGAAAAAGCCCGGGTTGACCGACCATAGATACATCAGAGGAGAACGTGCGAAATTGAGTCCATCATTTTGAAAAACCATGTATAATGCATGTAAATACATTGTGGCGTTAGAAATTTATCCTAATAGAATAACTGTAATCAGACGCAATCACATTTGATTTCAATAATTAAAAAATTTCCATTAATGTTGTTAATCTGATACACATTTTATTGGAAGAGAGACCACAAAAAAAATTATGCTCCTATGGAAGACATTTTTTATGTGTAATAATAATTATATATACCTATTATAGGAATAATTTACAGTAATACCGTGTTGGCAAATTTGTATGGATAGATCCATATTTTCCCGATGGTCTATAAAAGCTTTAAAATGGAGATAGATAGTTAGTAGGTACTAGATCTCAGAGTCAAAAACACATACTCGTACCACAAGGAATCACAAATACAACATTTCGACAAAAAAACTTCTTATACTATGGTACTCTACAACAAAATACCACTTTCCTTTAAAAATCACAACAACCACATTAAATTTAAGAATCTAATAAAACACTGGATACGTTACATAGGTAGATCTGAAATAAAAATAATATATTAACACCAAATACTAACATATAAATCACTTAGCAGTACTTAAAATACCTCACCTAACAAATATTTTTATTTTTTTCATCAATCTAATCGAATGTAATTTAATATTTTGAAAATGAAATCTTCAGCACGGGTAATCCCAGTAGGATATCATTATTTATTATGAAAAAGTCAATAGATGTCTCATATAAATAAAAAAGTCGGATGTAAATCCGAGACACTGTTTAAGTTTGCAATTGAGTTCGGGTAGAACTTTGTAAACATCATAAAAATAGCTGCCAATAATATGAGATTAAAATGGAAAATAATATTCGCAAATCTTGAATTTGAGATATGATATCGATGAAGATGACACAAATTGAACTTGTCTCATTAGCTAAGTCGGTTGAGCGTTGCCCCGGATAGGCAGAGGACCTGGGTTCGAGTCCCAGATGCGACTGAAATATTTTTAGTTTCTGTCCTTTTGTCCGGTTTTATCTTTCATTTAGGTTTGTTAATATTATTTTCTACAATGAGGTTTTTAAATCTCAATAAAAATAATTAATAATTAAAAAAAGTATAATTATTATCATAATTATGTATTATAAGTATGACAAGGAGAGTTTCAACATTATTTGACTACCAATCCATGCAAAGGCTTTTAAATGTATAGATTAATTTAAAAGGTTTCATGGTTAGTTTTAATATTTTTTCTTACATAGTATTATTTTAATATTATTGGTATTTATACTCGCTAAGATACTGCAAGTATTTTGTGAGCAGGAGCTTAGTTCAGGAATATTATATAATTCAGCAATAAATAAATAAATAATAATCATGCACATAGTAGCGTTATAATATAATAATATACATGTATGTTGTGACCAATGTACACAATTGTGAAAAGTACATAAAAACAGTAGAACAGTTTTATTATAGTGAGAACAGACTCCAATACAATAATAGCAATTAAGTTTTTATAAATGTATGGGACTGCACTAACCTCCCCACATACCGGAATAAATATTCTTTATTATTATTATCATATAAATATCTGAAGATATCACGCAGGTTGAGGAATACAAAAACAATAGTACAGTTTTGTTATAGCGAGACTAGACTCTAATATAATACTAGCAATTAAATAATTACCAAAATATTTTCGCAGATACCATACAATCAAGGAGATCATCGTTTTTGTTTAAAAGACAACATAAAATAGAGAAAAATAACATCAATACATAAGGACACTTCCCAAAAGCCAATATTTTAACTTCAGAAAATTTCGTCATAATTGGTTTTAAATTCGTATGGCAACTTGTTAAATATTTATGGTGTAATGTATTCAAGGGTTCGTTGACCATATTTATTTTGAAACATTGGTACTATCATTCCTATATTTTCTGTGAATCCTGTATTTTGTACATGATCCGCTAATGTCTTGTATGAATTGGCAGATACACAAAAGAGAACGAATAGGTAATACATTTATTGATTTCTAGATGATGTTATTGTCTCGCCCTTGGTTGAAAACTGTTTTGTTTACTAGCTACTTTATCATGACGTTTTGAATCAGCTTTACGTTGGTTTTACACGAATATCCCCAAGAAGTTATACCATATCTTACAAATGATTCTGCTAGAGACATTTAAAGTTATTTCATAAAGTCTTCCTTCTATAAATGGTCCATATTTTTTTATACAAATTACAAATCGAGCTGTTAATTTTTCAAATTAAAATCTTAGGTTTTATATTCTTTTTAGTATTAATGTGTAGGAATAGTCTGTAAAGTTAATGAAACTTATGTGCAGTGTTAAGTACCAACTTTATTGGCACGTGTTTTGAGGAAAAATATAGCAAAAATACTGACAATTTTTATGCTGCTCATTAAAAAAGGGAAGAGACCGCAGTTAATATCAAACAGAATCGTTTCCATGAAAATATTTAAAAAATAGAGAAAAACAATCTTAACAGCAATATTTTTATGTATATATCTTTAACCTTATCAACGCAAAATGACCATAATTGTATATGTGTAATAAATCTCATCCATGCATACAGATGGCACCAGATGCAAAGGCGTGAACAACCTCAATCAGTTGGTTGATGGGGTATATAACACAAAATTGGCAAACTTGATAAATATGTGCTTAAAAATTACGATTCTTTCAGATTACATGATTTCCTAGAAAAAAAAAACAAACCACGTATTTTATGTATTGTACCACATTTTTGATTATACTGGACGCCAGTCCGCACAAAACTATACATCCAAATATACTCTCAATCCCCTCTGAGGACGGTATATGGGGGTGCCATTGTTCTGGTCTCTCGCACTCAGTCCTAGAAGTGGGAGCACTGGATGAGGTGGTTCTCGGCCTAATCCTGGCGGGTCCAAACAGAGCCAAAGGTAAATCACTTGTTCGGCTCTTGGTAGATAACTAACTCTCTGTCTCTATTTATTTTGGAAAATTATACTTCTGTTGCACGTTTAGGGGTAATCATTCTTAATAGTGGCAATAATTATTTTCAGGAATGGATGAAAGCTTCTAAAACATCCCTTTAAAACTAAGTGCAAATCCAACACATGCAGTGATAAGGGCTTTATCAATAATGTGTTATATTAAGAATGTGTAGAAACCCATAAAAAATTATAAACGAAACTATAACACAAATGAATCGTTTAAATTGATTGCAAATCTCACACGTGTACAGTGTGCTTTATGAAATATGTGTCATCTTAGAATTGTGTAGAAACTCATAAAAATTATAAACAAAACTAAAACACAAATGACTCTATTAAATTATTTGCGAATCTCATACGTGTACGATAAGGCCCTTTATCAAAGATGAGTAATCGTTCGATCTCTGTGGCGTCAACATTCCAAGAAATGCAGAATTACTACACGTCTGTTACAACTATTATTTAAAAGCCCTCTGGGCGTTTACATAATAAAAAAATAAAGATTTTTTTTATTCTTCTGTCAAAATAAGATATTTTCTCATTCTTTAGGAATTTTCATTAGAGGCAATAAAACTATTAGGTACGCTGTAAATAAATAAGGTCACCGTGATTTGTTTCTTTAGCAACAATTCTGTCAAAAAATAAATTAGAGTGAGCCCGTGTAGAAATAGTTCAAATACCTAAATAATTCAAGCGTGCATTATGAAAAATACCCATTAATTTGCTGGATTTGTTTTTGCTTACTTCACGAATCTTTTCCAACGTCTTTTTTAATAATGACTTCAGCTGTTAAACCGTTTTTGTCAACGTCAAGATTAGAAAAATGGTGAAATATAAATATTTCAATATATAGAGTAAAAAAACATTGGCGTTGGTGGTCAAACTTGTAATATTCTTTGTGCTAATGAACATCGACCATGTCCCGATAGGGGTAGTCAAATTTTGGTTTCTTGTTTTTGTTCACATTATGTTGTTTATTGTCACATAGTTTGGGGTTAGTTTGTTTAGGAGTGAAGGACGTATTAATCCATCCTTCCCACTGAGATGTAAGGCGATGGGTCGAGAGAGTCCGACTAGAGAGGTCAAAGGTTTCAAAGGAGATCCGGCCAGCCACGTAGCTGGTGGGCAGACGCATCCGCCGCCAAGACCTTGATAAACCTCCGAGCACCCTCGCTAAGTCATCAAACGTAATGAATTACTTAGGGTGACGTATGGGAGAGGTGTTGGTTATCCAATGGATGGTTTCCAAGGTGGCGGTACTAATATCCGCCTCCCAAGTCATTGGAACTATGTCATCATCATTTTGGAAATTTTGTAAGGCTGAGGTAACTATGGGAGGGTAAGGAGGTGGGGAAGAAAAGAAGTTCGGAAGTATCTGACTATTCGGATTTAGTCCCCGAACATACCTAGCTAAAGAATTTTTAAGCAATGTCTTATTTCTGAATACAGAATAGTGATCTATCACCAGGACGACAATAAGAGTAACAACCTCCCTGGAACGGAGTAAAAGTATATTATTTTTTTATTTACCCATGCCGGACTTCGAACTTGCTACCTCTGATTACTCTGAGGTTATCGCTCTGCCATAAAAGCAATCATAAATAATGTAACCTTAAATCACCATCGCGTTTGAGATTCATTTCCACTGCGAATGTACCTAACAGGGATATTTTAAAAATTGTTACTCATTTTAAACATCCTGAATAAGACAACGTGTATTTTGTTCAGATCTAGTCAAACAGGTGTTTTAATGTCTCTGTCACACAGGCGACAACTTTTAACTCTTGACCCACATAAAACTTGTGCGATTTATATTATTGTTATTTAAAATCGCGCGCTCTTTATAAAACCGGGTTTTTCAGGAATGTTTCCGCCATTTGACTGTCAGATCTCCACCGTTTGTTCGGCAGCTGTCTCCCGTGGATGCTGGGTTCCTGTGCCTGTGACTTATTCCCGCCATGAAGTATTTGGAATTTCTCGGGACTATTTTTAAGATGGTGGGACACTCGTGCTGTCACTTTCGCATTTCGCTCGAAACGGAATCGTATTTCCAAAGCTTCCTGGGACGTTGCACCCGTGAGGGTGGAATGTTGGAACTTAAAAAAACGTCATCATGTGACTTATAAATTTAACTAAAAATATTGTCCTGAATGATAGAAAGGAAAGAGAAAAAACGTCATCATGTGACTTATAAATTTAACTAAAAATATTGTCCTGAATGATAGAAAGGAAAGAGAAAAAACGTCATCATGTGACTTATAAATTTAACTAAAAATATTGTCCTGAATGATAGAAAGGAAAGAGAAAAAAATCGACTGTGGGAAATATTGATCATGTTGTATAATGTTAGCTGAACCGGACCGCTGCGTTGCGTTGGTTAGGGTTAAAAGAAGTAAGGTCATGGAATTTGCCATTGAATACCTTCATGAAATGCTAATAAAATTATATATAGGTGTACATAAAGGGTCTTCGAGTGGAGACCTGGAACAAGCTGCGAAACCCGGGCAGAATAAAGACTAATGCCCTATTTATAGTGGCACGCACGGAGTTTTTTAATCAGTGTAAGAAGTACAAAAACAAAGCGAAATAATATAAAAAAACCTTTATCCATATAATCGCTTCACAAACCAATTAGTAAAGTTGTGCTAATTAAAAGAGGTACCAACAGATGGCACTGATTGCTACATTTTTGATTTGTACCGAAAGGCACTGCTTTTTCCGATACTAACACACACGAGTCTTCCCTTCAATTCGCATTGCGCTCACATGGACATTTTTTTGTGTAGAATAGAGTCAACATTTGAATACGATATGTGCATCATATCGCATACTCATGCTTTTAACACGTATAGTAGGGTGGTTGGTGGGGCGAGCGCGACTCTTAGTTTCATAACTAGAACTTCGCGCGTAATTTTGAAAGTGTAGATTGACTTCTTGCAATAATTTTATAAATTTTAACATTATTTATGTTTTTATACAAGTAAAGTGGGGTAGGCAGTACTGTTTATGTACCAACATGGAATGCGTGCCTCGGCCCATTCACGATGAAAATAAAAAAGCTACGTCGTATTTTGTGAAAATTGTACACTTTTTTTTAGTCCAGAGTTTCCAGGTCAGCTCAAATATTTTCATTTCCCAACTTCATTTAAATAATTTACTATGGAAGATTGAAATATCATCGGATATATAATATATTGTTTTTTAAAGGTTCAATTGGAAGAAATAAGGAATCTCGGACGAAGTCGGATCGTGCATGGACTGGGACATTAATAATTTGATCGCGCATGGACTGGTACATTAATAATTTGATCGTGCATGGACTGGTACATTAATAATTTGATCGTGCATGGACTGGTATATTAATAATTTGATCGTGCATGGACTGGTACATTAATAATTTGATCGTTCATGGACTGGTACATTAATAATTTGATCGTGCATGGACTGGTACATTAATAATTTGATCGTGCATGGACTGGTACATTAATAATTTGATCACGCTCGAATTGCTTCGATGTAGCTGAGACATAGATAATAGAAACATAAGGAGATATGGCATGGAAGCGCGCTGACTGTTGCCGAGCTACGACCAAATAACACTGACTATCAAAGTGGCGGAGCCAGTGACAGTTATGGATTTGGTGCGTAAACTTGCAGTAGTATGTGTGAACGATGTTAGCGATTGTTCTTGCTAATAATGGTGAATGACCGATATTTGTCGATAATCTGCACAATTTCAGAAAAAAATATCCTTCTATTGCTTAAAAATATGTAACAGTGATTGGACTAATTATATTACGTATCACTTGTGTCTCTCTTCGTGTTTCTATTGTATTACATATAATTGAGTAAGTTTTTGTAATTTCTTGATTTGTGTATCGTTTTTCTGATTATTTGTAATTTGTGTATATTAACTATGATTTTATAACTGGATTGTTTTCACTTAAGTGTGAACATCTATAAAAGCTCAGTATAAATATATAAATAAAAAATAAATATGACCCATTTCCCTTGTTTCTTTTATATATATGCTGAACAAACGTTCAATAAAGAAATTTCTTTAAAAGATTGGTATTTACTTTGTAGCATCATTATTAATAAATTAATTAAACTTTACTTCGTATTCACCACTATATTATACACAAAATGTTAATAAAAAAATATTATTAAACATTGAATAACAAATAATTTTTTTATTAATGTTTATAATTTGTCTATTCTTACATTATTGTCATGTATGTTTATCATTTGTCTATACTTAACATTATTATTTTTTAGTATTCCATATAGTCCTTATAAAGAAAGCATCGATTTCGAAACATGTTGATATGTTTATTTTATTTTTATGTTTCCGAATAAAATTTTTTTAACAATTTTCGATTTGCCGTCAAAACGACATGTTCGTTTTTGTCCGTGAATTGACATTGTTGACGTCACGCCGACCAACGTCGGTGAAAGCCTTAGAGTAATAATATATTGTTACTCTAAGGTGAAAGCCGACTTACCGACCAGTGGCGTTATCTACATCATAATTACGTTTTAGCGAAGCTGTGGAAAGTGCGGTTTTAGGTGTTTTTAAAATCGGTAAATATTCATGAAAATTTTAAAATTACATTTTGCCAGTGCGATGATCCGAGTCAGAAAAAAAACTATAAATCTTCTACATACTTTTCGCGGTATGCATAGTTTCTGAAAATACCCAATTGAGGGCGTCCTAAAATACAACGGAAAATGTTCACAATTTCCATTAATCAAATGAAATCGTTATTTTTGAGCGAATATTGGTAAGTTGACAATAATTAATATATACAGGATACAAACATGAACAAGCCGCAACACGTGTTTCTTTCTATCTTTTCTTGACCGTTCAGATATTCCTGATTAATTCCCCGGCGATTTCAGATCATCATATTTTTATCCCTGGGAACAAATAACCACTTTGCGCGTCCATAAATTAAGTTCCCCGCGAAGTCCGAGCAACGAGCAGAATTTATACTTCCGACCCGAGACTTATGGCCGTCATCTGTCAACCAGTAAAACTCTCGTCATTTGGAACTAAATCACCGCAAATTAGCCGCTTCTCCTGATATTAAATACAAATATTCCGATTAAACATTGCCAGTCCCATTTTACATTGGACCATTATTTGAATATAATTTTAATTTACCTAAAAGTTTGCTAGATATTTAATGTACCGTGATATTTTATGTGTGTCAAAAAATTGTGTTTGTAGATTTTAATTTATCAAAATGTATTAATTTATAAATACTTTCAAAGCTAATTAAAGCATTAATAGAAGAATAGTATTCAATAGCATGATTAAAAATTAAAATTCGTCAAAGTATTTAATAAAACAGCAATATAAGTGAAGAAATAATATTCATAAGTCGATATTTAAATACCTTGAGTTTTTGTTAATTTAACTAACTGTCACGCCATTTTCCGCACGTACTCCTTGCTTTATTCACATTCATACATCGTCTCATACATACCCTTGTGCTATTGAGGAAATGAGACATGTGTGCGCATTGGACAAATCTCGAAATGATGTTCTGCGATCTAATTTAAAAAAATGCTATCTGGAAAACTTTTTATCATAGATTCCAATTCTGTTCCGATAGCCGCCCTTAAGATTCTGATGTAGGTATATTTCTCTCTTGTAAAACGTTGTTATGTAATTCTATTAAATATATGTTTAGAGACTATATATACATTTATTGACATTATTTTCCTATTGCTTTTTTTTTTTAATATTTGTTTGCCTTGAAAACTTTGTCAAACTTATTATTATGTAGCAAAAATTAACAACCCCAAAATGAGTTGAATTGATAGCTTTTGGGAATGCAACATTGTTGTGTCTTTAAATATATACAGTTTTTGTATAAAACTTTGGTTTTTGACAAGGCCCGACTCTAGTATTTGGTTCTCTTGATCGTGCTATGTCTTCCTCGAGTGTCTCCGCCTTCTGTTATCATTCCCATTCGCGTCATATATTCTCATTACACTCTTTCTTTCTTCATCCGCTCTGAATGTCCAAACCAACTAAACGTTTCTTTTTTGAACTTACTCACTATCATCAGCTTTGCATTTTATGCGAATCTCCACATTTCTCACACGGGCATACATGGTTTTAATACACAAATGCCTCAGGGATTTTATTTGCTACACTATTTAGTCGTTGTTCAGAAAGTACCCCTAACTTAATGAGAAAAAAACTATTCATATTTTATTATTTGTTTTTTGTTTTTAATTCGTAAAAATTCCATTTAATTTTTTTAAATTTAATGTAACTCAAATTTAATAATGTTATTATTGAGTGCTACAAGTACTTTTACTTTTTATTATTCTGACAGCTGTTTCGGCGTTTAAGGCCATTTTCAAACTTAAACGCTGTAAATTATTAAATTTGATTCCTATTAAATTTAATTTTTAAAATATATATATACTCGTATACATACATATTTCTTCCATTTTTGTTAGATTATTTTGATTTTACAATCATGTTATGACTGTTTCCTTTGTAAGAAACAGAGAAAATTTTAACAAAATTAATTTCGTATTATTTTTCCAACAAAACATCATTTAAGGAAAACCTAAAAAATAGTTCCTTTGTTTAATCTATACAACCCGTACCATGTTTTATAAATAAATAGTGTTTAATGAGACGATCTGTTTAATCACATGTTCGCAGTGCGAAATGGCTACCAAGCGTATAAATGAAAAAAAAATAACAATGAAATAATAATCAAAAATTCGTATTAAAATTTTTCATATTATAATTGTAATTCATGTAAAATTATTCAACCATGAATTTACAGTTTAAAATTTCGATACGAGTAAAAAAAACCGACAAAAAATTTATGCCAAATTTTTCATTTTTTGCCCCGTGTAAAATGGTCTTTAGTACTCCTCGTGCCGTTTTACTCATTCTGTTTGTCCCAAAGTCTGACAGGTTTATATTCCTAACAATTTTTAATTGGACATCTATTCGCCGATGAAATTCTCGCGATGATTCATTAAAGTGGTTGTTAATTAGGAATATCTGGCATTTTATTCGTATTCCTAAAATAAACGTGATTTATAATGTTCTTTTCGAAAACATGCCTATAGAATTTCCAGTATAATTATTTGAATGGATTTTACAAAAGCTCGTTAGGTGGTTTTTATGGGTTAGTGTTTCGAAAGGTATGTATTTCCTTACTTTATAATATGTTATTAATTATTTATTTGAAGACTTATTACTTAAATGGAATATAATCAACCACCGATGAGGTTTTCTGCAAGATATGCCTACAAGACCAAGAATATGAAGAGAGTGCTAAATTTGGGTTATTAAATGGATGACGAAAAAATTTTAAAAGATTGCCTGGAAACCCAATCTAATAAAAAAGTAGTTTTTTTTCGTACCGTTAAAGACTTTATATAATTTTTTAAAGTGTGCAGATTCATGCACTTGTTGAATTGTCATGGAACCGGTGGAATATTGAATAGAGGGGGATACTGCATCCTAAGGAATAAGGTTCTGTAGGGAAGGGTTGTAGTAATTTTTCACAAAGTTAAATTGTAATGTCAACCCCAATTCACATAAAGTGTCCTGAAAATTTTACAGTGTAATAAAAAGTTTTACATGTTTGATTCTCATTCTCGTTTATCCTTTTTTAAATGTGAATGCCATAGAAGGACACAACTACCAGGACTGTGGTATGATTGGAGATGAGCAAGAGGTAGGAAAGAGGAAGGTTGAGATCTACCCGGCAATTCAAATTTATATTATTTTATGTGAATAAAAGAGTCCGAAGTGCTCCCAGCTGTCCGGAGGCAATAGGACTATGGCATCCACGATCGAGATATGTTGTAAGTGGTTGTGAGACTGAAAGCAGTGGGGAGAGGAAGGAAATGGGGAAGAGGAGTATTAGAAAAGACCTGGCTATTCAGATCAGATCACTAAATGCGAGTACAGCCATTTCAAGAAACGTACCATGAGTACCTTCTACTTTGTATCTACGATCTTTTGGACATAACATGACAGTAGGTATTTATGAGTCAGGAGGTGTTTCAATTCTATCCGCAAGTTTGATGAATGGCATTTTCCGACAACGCGAAGCACCGCCATAAATCAGTCCTGACAGTCTCCCAAGTCCGTTGGAGTATTTTTTCAGCGTCGTATTCTATTTATTTTCCGCTTTTCCTACCGTAAGCGAAGGTAAGAATAGACAGTCTTCCTGAACAGCTGTGCGATGGGCTCGGAGGACCAGCACGGAGGAACAAGTTCATTTAAAATAGTAAGTACTTAATAAAACGGTATACCTACTCATTTACGAACATTTTATTTTATTATTTTCAAGATCAATTTGTACAACTCGTTTTTAATTTAAGTTTTTTTTTTTAATCATTGAAGAAGATAATATAACAAATCTCAAAGAAATATTAAATAGAAAAAAAAACACAGAAATTAAAAAGGTAGCGATCGTAACTGGGAATTAAATCCTATGTTGGGTGAGTATTGTCCCAGTAAGACAGAGGATCTGGGTTCGATTCCCAGTCGCGACCGTAACTTTTTACTTTTCTGTGTTTTATGAGATGATGATATTATCTTCTTCAATGATAAAATATTACAATGAGGTTTGTAAGTTTCAATAAAATAAAATCTTAAATTGCCTTAATGTAAAGAAATCCTTCGAAATTAAGTCCTCGCAATCAAAAAAATATCGGAAAAATAAAAATAACATTGAGAGGTTACGACTGATCTGAAAATATTTTAATCCTTCCTGTACTATCATCATAATAAACGGAAAATATAGCTTGGGGAATGATGGAGGACTTCTAGACAGAGAATTGAACTCGACGCGCACGGAGAACCCGACGCTTTGGACCGCTCGACCATCTAACCATGTAATAAAATATGTATAGATAATTTTTCGTTGCCGCAAAATTTCGAAGTTCATAACTGATAAATATTATTCAATTTTTTTTTTTTAATAACTTATTGAAGTTTGTAAACCTCATTGTAATATTTGATCATTGAAGAAGATAGTATTAATTAACACATCCCAAATGAACCATGAATCCGAAAAAACAACAGAAAAAAAAAAGTTCAGTCGTATCTGGGACTCGAACCCAGGACCTCTACCTATCCGGGGTAACCGCTCAACCAACTTAGCTAATGAGACCGGTTCAATTTACGCCATCTACACCGATATCATACTTCAAGTTCAAGACGTGTTAATATTATCCTCCATTTTTAAAATCCCATATTATTGGCTGCTATCCTTATGATGATTGCAAAGTTTCTACCCGAACTCAATAGTAATCGGAATAGAGTCTCGGATATACCTACCCGATTTTTATTTATATGAGACATCTATTGACTTATTTTACAAGTCTTGAAAGAAATATTCAATTTTATTTTTTAGTGTTCATAGTGTTGCGTAATAATATTACATTTATTTTCAATCACGTTAGTACATATAAATCAATGTTGAACAGGAAGAAATTTTGGAAAGGCGTAATGAAAAAAAAACAAGATTCTTTTTTTTTACACAAGTAAAAATTAAAATCCTTCGTCATGTCTCCATTTTACGAATCTCCGCCGTTGGGCAGATTTGATCGATCCCAAATCCACACTCCGGCCGAACGTTCCTCTTCCACGTGCTCCCGGCGCGCAGAAGACGCGAAGAGTAAAATTATTTCCGACCGCCACGTCTCGCGGCTGACGGATGGTACCCACGTGCGTTCCACGCCGCCAACACGAAAATACACACACTCTGATTTAGGTACCCATCGAAAAGCTTGGAAACAATGAAAATTATAGTGATTCGAAGTCCAGTTGAAAAATTGACTTCAAATACGCTTTTTTGTTGTGAGTAGGTACTAACCTATTTCAATGAAGAAATCACGTAAACAAAACATTCTAGCGACGGAATAAGCTGCCTGCAGAAATGTTTGAGAATGAAAATTATTGTAAACCGTAGTTATGAATTATTGCTTGTCATTTGAATGCCATAATTGATTTGACAGCGAAAGTAACTATCTCTAAACAAAGAAACTATTTGAAATTTTTATTTCATACCAAACGTTTATTTTTTCAAAACATATCTAAATAACAGAGCTCTTATATAGGTAACCATTTGTGTTTTACATTAAAATATTCTACCCATAGAACCTTCTTCTTTTTAATATGCAATCTGTAGCTAACCAGATTGTTATATCTATGGGCTAACCTAAATAAAACATGGCGGCTTGAATGTTTTTCATACTAATTTTAAAACGTGATAGTAACAGTTTTACATATTGGATTTCATTCAAACTACTTTCTAAACCTTCCCGGCACTAATAAGAATAAACTGTGCTATTTTCAGCGAAACCAGTCCTGTGATTTTCGAGAACATCGAGGACAAAGAAACAAACAAACTTACATTAATTTATATATATATATATATAGATGTAACGGAAATGAAACGGAAATGAAATTTCCAAGATGCATGTGGGAAGAACCATGTATGACCGAAATAGGAAGAAACAAAAGGAATGAAGGACCAATGGAAGCCTAGTGAGCAATATGAAGAAGGGAAACCTTAGACAATTTGAAAATACAGCGCATGAACGCAAAAAGGAGTATCTGGAGAAAATACGAATATGGAACGTTACTAGAAGACATGTCGCAACTGCAGAACGTTGGAAAAGCAGAAAAGTTTGCATGTTTGTACTACAAGTGGACCATGTCGGGGTTGTGTGGTTTCAAATCGGTCTACCCAACCCCTGTGGGAAAATAGAATCAACAACAGTCGAATTATTAGTCCCAGAGTAATTAAGTAAGTATGAACATTTTGTTTTGAATATACCTGAAAAAAAGTGTATCAACTCTGTATCAAATCGGAAATCTTTCACCCAAATTAAATATGATTTAACTTAAGTAACGACGTTGAATCTTTCATTTAACTCCCCGGGAAGACTACTTCCATCTGGCCACAGATTTACAAAAATAATATGACGAGAATATCAGAAGAGAGGAGTATTTTTAAACGAGTGTAATGTTATGGGGTATTGACAGATTGTACCAAATGTTACCCCAGTTAAAAATAAGCCGAAACCGCGACAAAAATAATACGTTCTCGGGACCGCGCTCGTGTGGGCAGTGTGGGCACTAGTCCTTAATTAAAATCCCCTTAGAAATATTGACACATGCTTCAGGTTTTCATGAAAACAAGATTGTTGCTGCTGCAAACTGTATGATTATGGAATAACACAATATGTAATAACTTATCAATTCCAAACATATCTTTTTGATAGTCCGGATTTAAGGAAAAAAAACTATATCTTTCATTGCAATGTCTCCATTACATAAATGGCAGAATATGATGCTAACATTTTAATTGTTTTTGTTTAATTCGTAGAACTCCATTTAATTTTTTTTTAATTAAATGTAATTCAAATTTATTAATGTTATTATTAAGTTCTGCAAGTATTTTTAGTTGTTATTATTGTGACAGCTGTTTCGGCGTTTCAAACAGTTTGAAAATGGCCTTAAACGCCGAAAAAGCTGTCACAATAATAACAACTAAAAATACTTGCAGAACTTAATAACAACATTATTAAATTTGATTTAGATTAAATTTAAAAAATAAATTATTCTAACAGTTGAGTGCATTGAGGTATGGTCAAAAGTAGGCAACGTGTACTTTTTGAATTTCGGATATGAATTGTTCAATGTCCATTGTGTTTGAAATTTATTTTTTTTATTTCGCTAAAAAGTGTTAATTTCTTGTATGGAAACAATTTATCAATGTGCAATGATAAAAAAAAATCACATGTTTTTGGAAAAAAAAAACACATTTTATATAATGTTATCTGATGTTTACCCGGCCTCGCTCGGGATTATTTTTATTTTTTTGGAATAAAGTTATGAAGTTGTGAATTCTTGCTTTACGTTTGGGTGCCATAATTGATTTGACAGTGAAAGTAATGCATCGTGACGACTATTACTATCTCTAAACGAAGAAACATTCATTTCACAATTTTATTTCATTCTAAACATTTATTTTTTCAAAATATATCTAAATAATATAGTTCTTAATTAGTTACCTACTTGTGTTTTCCATTTTTCAAATATTCTACCCAAACAAACCTTCTTCTTTTTTATACAAATTTAAAAAAGTTATAGTGACAGTTTTATTTATTGAATTTCATTCAAACTACTCTCTAAACTTTTCCGGCACTAGTAATAACAAACTGCTATTTTCAGCGAAAGCGGTCGAGTAATTTTCGAGTAAATCGAGGATAGACAGTCAGACAAATATTCATTTTTATATATATAAGATAAGATATTGCTAGCACCATGCGAGCCATAAAGAGCACCTACAAGCAAAAAAAACTCAGTAGTCATTAGGTATTTCAATAAACAGAACAAGACCGTTCTATATGCCGTATCAAGATTCAGCCAATTTTGAAAAATATGTATCACCTTCTTTATTATAACTACATTAATTGCAATAAAAAGATATTTTTTTATTTATTTATTGAAATTAGGGATACCTCTGTATAAGTCCAGATCTAATTACAAGTAAAATATCTAAAGAAGAAATCTGTTCTCTAATCCATTAAAAAATCTTCATCTATAAGCTCTGGCTACATGGAATAAAGATCTACGAAAAAAATGCTGGTTATGTAATTTTCGTCATTTTTCATCTATAAGCTCTGGCTACGTGGAATAAAGATCTACGCAAATTATGCTGGTTATGTAATTTTCGTCATTTTTCATCTACAAGCTCTGGCTACGTGGAATAAAGATCTACGCAAATAATGCTGGTTATATAATTTTCGTCACTTTTCATCTATAAGCTCTGGCTACGTGGAATAAAGATCTACGCAAATAATGCTGGTTATGTAATTTTCGTCATTGGCCTTTAAGTTAACATGTTAGAGAATAATAAGACAAGATGTCATATTGTTTGATTGACATTTTTCATTAGAAACCCAAATAAGAGTAAAGTGTATATAAATCTTTCATGAGATAAACAAAATTCCTGTGCGAAACCGATTTGTAAAACTTCTTCACTTTGTTACAAGATTATATATTAATATTCTATTATTGTATGAAGCTATCACATTGTGGTTATAGATTATAATTAAATGAAACACTCAAACTTTGTTTAAACCACATTTATTTTATATGCCTGCCGGTTTCGGAACAACCGTTCCATCGTATACACTTACCCTGACGATGGAACGGTTGTTCCGAAACTGGTAGGCAAATAAAATAAATGTGGTTTAAACAAAGTTTGAGTGTTTCATATGATTATAATAATATTTCATTTACATAATGTAAAATATCAATTTCATTATATTGCCGAAAATTGTAGTGGAAAACCAAAAACGACACGTAATAATTTTCAGTGGAATATTCGTAAATATGTAAGCAACCGGCAACTGACTTTCAGATTTCCACCCCATTGAAAAATATTCCATAGAGCCATTTCCCCCTGCTCTGGGAGGCTCTGTACCGGAAACCCCTCGCGATCCGCCCCGAGAGGCATCGATCGCCGGCGGCCATTTTGAATTTCCCGCCGCCCAATAGGAAACCCCGTTGCTAGGCGACGCTTTCACCAGGGGTTGTTAAGGCTGGGTAGGATCCGGTGCTTAACAAGGCCTAGGGGAGGCAAAACTATGAATATTCTGACTTTAAAGCTGGCGGGGAAATGCGCTTTGAATGTGAATAAGGCTTCATTGATCAATAGCTTATTGTATTATAGTAAAATCATTATTCAAGCAATGTTTTAATATTTAAATGGCTTCCCCCATTACAGTTGGGGTTTTTTATATAGCAAATAATAGATTTTTTTATATAGGAGCTTTTTGAATGGGTTCAGAAATATATAGGTACCATTCAAGTATTCATTGACTGACTTTTCCATCTAAGTATACATATTCTATACAAAATCCCCCCAGAAATAAACATTAAAACCTGCAAAACGTCCTACATCGGTCCAATAATAACCAAATAATTAATTGCCTTGAATAGAGGGGAGTCTGAAAAATATTAAATAACGTCACTTAAATTTATTCATACCTATTTATTCATTAAAACACTTGGAAGGTGGATTGAAGAAAAACAATAATTACAGAATACACCACGCATAACTGGACCATTTGGTTCCTTAGAAAAGGCAATCTGCCTAGCTGGGAACTAATATCGACTTGACAAAACATAATGGCGCTTGTACACACTTTTATTATTTTCAGTTGTTTAAACATTCTCAATTGTTATTAGATATTATACAATATGTATTATGAAATTTTTGTTGTTTTAAATGCTACAATGTAATAAATAAAATAAAATTTCATATATCATTTCAGGCCACTGAACAAATATTTCCTAGAATTGTGATCTATACCGCCCTACAGAGCCCTTGAGGTGATTTTTCACAAAAACCGATGTCGTCAATTGACATAAGTTTTTTTTTTAAGAACGCTCGTCAATGGCACGGTTGTGTCGAAACCGGTAGCGAATTTAATAAATCAAAAATAGCAAAAGTACATAATAAATAAAACTTACAAACAAAATGACATAAGTTCTTTCAACTTCGTTGATTATCTATAAAAAAATAATTTCAGCGTTTGGAAAGTTTGATCACATTTTACTCGAGATATAGATATTTTCCCTTAGATAAGGCACACCAAACGCGACCACAACGCACTTCCATTAGTTTTCTCTTCAGTTCTTTCAACTGTGCCTACATTCCAAACGTGTAGCTTGGCATTTTATTGTTGATATTTATTATTTTGGAACTACAGAATATCATTACTATGGCATCACCAATTTATTGACTTTGTCTTTGAAATGTGTTTTTCATCTTCAAATGTTTCCACATATTAGCGTAACGATTTTATTTTATTTATAATTTTTACCTGTGAATTAAACTTTTTTTTTTTTTTTATTATTTATCTATCTTCTACTATATAATTATTTCGGTACAACTAACTAACTAACTAACCATCACGCCGTTTCCCCGCAGGGGTAGGCAGAGAGGACGGACCGCCAAACAACTCGATCTTGGCATACACTTCTTTGCTCATTCACATTCATACATTGTCTCATACATTCTCTTCTATTATTCCGACTTCTGACATGGCCCGACTCAAGTATTTGATTCACTTGATCATGCCATGTCTTCCTCGAACGTCCTCGGCTTCTTCTTCCATTCACATTCGCGTCATACATTCTTCTTACACTCCTTTCTTCGTTCATTCGCTCCACATGCCCAAACCATCTAAGCGTCCCTTTCTTAATCTTACTCATTACGCTTACATCAGCCTTCCATTCTTTACGAATTTCAATATTTTTCACACGATCATACATGGTTTTACCACACATTCGCCTCAGAGATCTCATTTCTACGGCATTCAGTTTACTTTCATCCTTCTTCTGCCATTTCCATGCCTCACTGCCATACATCAGGGTTGGTATCAGCACTCCATTGTGGACTGATAGCTTCGCTTCTTTGGACAACTTTTGTTAGCGCCAACCGCGTTCAGTCCTCCGTTAATGGAGTTTCCTGCATTCACTCTTCTTTCAATATCCCTATCAGTCTTTCCATCTCTCGTAAACATACTTCAAAATATACAAACTCATCAACCTGCTCCAAGTATTCGTCATTCATAACTATATTGCACACTGTTTTCGCAATCTCTCTTTCAAACACCATGACTTTAGACTTACTTACATTCATCATTAGCTCGTTCTTCATGCATACTTCATTCATCCTAGATACAAGGAACTGTAAATCTTCCATACTGTTAGCAATCAGCACCGCATCATCCGCATACAACAGGCAACATACTTTCAGATTACTCATTTCCGCGCCCAAGCCCACCTCTTTCAATTCTTGCATGCAATTATCCATGTATAGATTAAATAACCACGGTGACATTACGCAGCCTTGCTTAACACCTTTTGTGATGTCAAACCACTCCGTAAAATCACCGTTTACCCTAACACATGCAACGCTTTCCTCGTACAGAGACGCGATTGCCTGTATGAGATTCGTATTCACTTCATACTTGGACAATACCTTCCATAATTTTTTCCTATCAACTCGGTCGTACGCTTTTTGTAGATCTACAAAGGCACAGAAGAGTTTCTGGTTTTTTGCCAGAAACTTCTCTGTTAACATACGCAACGAGAAAATCTGATCCGTACACCCCCTTCCGCTCATAAATGCACCTTGCACATCCCATATTTTATCTTTTGTTTTCGTTTGCACCCTTTCAATCAATATCCCACCATACAGCTTTCCAACTGAACTTAGCAGGCTAATAGCCCTGTGATTTCCACATTCCATACGTGAACCTTTACCTTTGTATAGAGGCATGATCACAGCCTTCCTCCAATCTAATGGCGTGTAACCCTCCTCTAAACACTGGTTAAAAAGCTTGCATAACCATGTGAGAATTATACGGCTATCTCCTTTAATCTATCTCCTTAAAACATTATTCTTATTAAACTTAGTTTTATCCATAATAATAATATTAATTGGATCATTTTAATAGAGCCGTTTTTGTGAAAAATCACCTCAAGGGCGCTGTACAAACATTACTTCATATTCTTTCTCTAATTATGTGCAAACAGATACAGAAAAAACATGCTTACCTGGCAGATCGTTTCAGATTAACAAGGTTTTATTAGAAAATTTAAGCTTGTAGAAGATATGATTTTTATAGTTGCTATTTTATCCTCCTTTTCTATTAATATTAATTACATTTATTAGAAGATTGGTCGCAAAAGAAGAGTTGGTATTTATTTGAAATATTTATAATTTTTTAGGACTGGAGAATATTTATAAATGACTTTAAAAACCGTAAGAAGTTTTTAATAGATATTAACAATTTTTTTATACACATTTAGTTATTTGCAGTGTTGAGGGCTGTGAACGCATTTGCGCACCGATGCGTGAATTTTTTAAACATATTCTATTAGTGACTTTAGGTAAGCACTAACCGGCTAGCCTAGCTAAGCAATTTACGTGTGCATTTCTTCAATGTCATTGCCTTGCACCGTGGTAAGGATATTAAAAAGTCAACACTCACATTATGTAAATGAATCTGAAACTAAATGTTGGCATGAAAGAAGAGCTACGATATACAAAATAAAAATCGATTGTCAGGACTCAAACACAAACAATTCCAACGCTGTTTCATGAGAAAACGCACCTTACCATTGATGCTCCTAGGGATTAAAATAACGTACACCGAAACGGTCACAAAGATTCTTTGGGATCAGGCGTATTGAAAGACCCGTATACCTGGATATTTAGGTTTTGGCAGAACGGAATCTCTATGAGGCAGGTAAAGTGATATTTCGTATATGCATGAGTAGGATTTGTGTTTTGTAAAACCTACTTAGCAAATCGATAATGCTTTATCTAACAAAACTGCTGACGAGAAGGGGACACGAGGTCTCAATAGCAGAAAAAACAGTCAACTGGAAATTTATCGGTGAATGAACTAGTCGCGTACTAGCGCGTTGTAAAATGCTGATTTATATTGAATTGCTGAATAAATTCACGAGGACAAATTCTCAACAATAATTGAATGTTACAAAATAATATGATGCACGCTAACTTCTTCTCTTTTATTTTCTTTGATGTATACTAAAAATATTTTTGTCTTTATTGTTTCTGTGTTTTAAATTCATATATAGGTAATTATATTAAATCCTTATAACATTTTTAAAGGCAATAACGGTGGGTTTTGCAGGTTTCTTATGCATTCCGCGTGATAAATATTTCCTCATTTTCGTTGATAGTTTGAGCGACCAATTCTCACGGATATAATAATAATTATTGTAGTACCTACTTACCTAATAATGTAAAATAATATTCCAAGGGCAATTAGAACAAAACGCTGTCAGCTTGTATTGGAAAAAAAGCGATTATAATCATTTAACTAAATTATGTAGTATCCAGCAAGTCTGTGTCTTTTGCGTTCGCTAGCGCGAGTGAAATCTGTCATAAGCAGCACATTTTGACAGTTTGGTAGTCCGTATCGCGCTAACAAGTTAAGTTTACGTTTACGTTAAGAGAAAAATCCGTAACGTAAACGCAAGATACGACTTTGCGTTTATGAAAAGGGTCAAAATGTATTGCTTATCGCAGATTTAACTTGCGTTAGCTGACACAAAAGACACAGACTATCCACCAGAACCGGTGAGACCATACCATCCCTATGATTTTTTTTTTGAGAAAATTAACAGCAAATCCATAATTTAGATATTTATAACAATAAAAACATTAAATCTTGCCAATTATAAATTTTCCTTTGCTGATGATAAGTACTATGAGTAAAGTGTGACAATATACAGTTTTATATCAATTAGCTTAAACTATATCAGTCGGGGGAGAGGAGGGTGGAGGGGAACATAGGAGTGGGATAAAGGTAAAAAGGACTAGAGTAGATGGAAAGGTGGTTTAAGTTATCTGGTTTGAGAGCGGTCGTGTTATGGATTTTAATTTAATATCACGTATAGTTGAGTTAAAAATGTCAATGTGGTAATAGTTTAAGTTCAATGAGTATGTAAATCTGTAGATAAAAGGGTTTTGTTTTTAATTGGTTTTACAATAAGGGTTATACAAAGTAAGTGGCTGTTTGTTGTTGCGATTTGGGATATGAACTAATAGGCTTTTGAGAAGATCAAGGGTATCAACTAAGTTGTGTGCGATTTTAAATAACATCGGGAAATTCTGCGAACCTGAAGGAAGTGGAGCAAGGAGGAAGGGAAAAAGAAGGATGGGGCATCTAGTCGCTCAACATAGCTAAAGTCGTTTTAGGTGACGCCAACAGGGGAAATACTGAGATTAACTTCGACTCTGGAACGAGATGCAAATATTATTATCATCATCTTAATTTTTAGATCACAAACCAAAAATTATTTTCCCTTTAATAAAAGGGAAAATAAGTTTTGGTTATTTTCCCTTTATTTTTTCTTGAATAATTGTCATCACTTTCACTGTTCGATAAGGAATCCATTTCACAAATGCAGATTATATATTGTCTTTTTAATTAAAATAGTGCACGGCTTCAAATAAGAGATCGTCGGACAACAACTGACAGCTGTCAAACGACCGGTAATCTGACGAACATTTATAAAATGACGGAATCAGGCGGTAGACCAAATATTAGTTAAAAATGGTATCAATCGTTACGAACGGATGATTATAAAACCTCTCCTAAATGAATCAATCAATCAATCAATCTACGTAAATTTACAAAATTATGTAATAAAATGGGTATGTTATACGACTCATCATATTTTACGCACATATAATTTTTCACGTTCTTTATAAAATCACAAAATAAAGCTATAAAATCTTTTAACTTAGCTTTTCAAATCCCACGGCGAGATAATATTGTCCGGTGTCGAAATCTGAATAAAATTAAAATTTTATCCGCGTTTGTGTGTCGAATTAATTATGGAAACATAAAAATATCTGGCGGCGCGTTAACGTTAATTGAATGATTTACATCTAATGACTGTGTATTAAGTACATAATGACTGAGAGTCTTTTATGACTTCGTATTGAGTAGGTATATAACACTAAGGCGAAGGTGGGCAAGAACAGGTTTTAAGTTTTAAGACGTTGTCGGTCGGTTCTCACGGAATTTATATGCGTGTTCACTCGTTAATATTTCCACAGTCCAGAGTTCGAAACTAATTAAATTTGTGAAAGTAAAAAGTAAAATATTGTTCCTTCGTTTCGATATCTGTGGAGGATGTGGCAAAGCGATGAAAGTATAAAACTGTCATCCAGTGGGTAACAAAATAGATAAAATTTCCTCAAAAATAATCGTTAATAATATGCATAATTTGTGTAATATAAAATATTGCATTTGCATATCATTATATTTAAAAAAAAACACTGAAGAGTTGGATGTTGGAAGCGAATTATGGGCGTGTCTGCGTGGTCGAAGAAATGCAAATTTTATTTTACTTCCAGTGAAATTAACCAAACATTTTCAAATAATGTCGAAATTCTTTCTTTCTCTGTTTATTTTTATTTTATTATTTTTCATAGTCTCTATAAAACAGTTGTACACCAATTACAGATGAAGAACTCATTACAGTAAATGAGAAATAGCAAAAATATACATGGACAAGTATTAGGTACAAGTAAGTAAACATCTGTATAATATTAAATTAAACAATACTAAAAACGATATACTGAATCGAACATGCAAGAAGTGAAAGGTTGATAGGGTAAGTCTAATAAGTCATGAGGGCAGTTTTACAACTATTTTGTGACGTGGGTCAAAAGATAATCTCTAAACTATCTGTAAGTGACATTGAAAATGTCAACGGTCAATGCAACATCGTTTTGCTGATTGGCGTGTTCTAGTAAGCAGAAGTTCTCGCTTTCGAAGCATAAAAGAGTGCATGGGTCTCCCACGAGATCAACTTCTATGGCCGCCCTGTGGTACAGAAGTCGAAAAGTGTTAGGTGTGCAAATTGGTGACTTCAGTTTCTTTCAAATCGATTTCATGAGATTTGGAAATAATATAATGTTTGACCCTACCAGCGGCGTGCAGCACATAAAGGCTAAAAGGCTGTGCCTTCCTTAAGAACATGGGTTGGGAACTTTTATGATGATGTGAGTTAAATAAAAAAAATGCATTAGATTGCATAGAGGGTGTATCAGGACGTACTCGACCAACTTTAGCCAGTGATTCCTAAACTTATTAGAAGTAAAAAATGTAGATGGCATTTTGGTTTCATGTGATTTCTTTTTCAACTTCAAACAACAAAAAATCTTTCCCGTGCCATCACTCAACGCCCATCACTCGACACCCAACCCCCCGTACCGACACTAAGTTTCCAATTCCTACTGATTTTTTTAATGTCATTTTTTGAAAAAAAAGTCACCGGTGACCTAAATCCCAACTACATTTTTTACTCTAAATGATCCCAGTAATGACTGATTAAAGTTTGTCGGGTACGACCTGATGCACCGTGTATATGATAAACAACTTTTACCCTTATTCGTCAACCTAGCCACAACTATCACTATTCAATATTACATAATTACAGTCATAGAGAAATGCCCGCCACTGGTGCCCACTTACCTTTAGGTTTACGCATCGCCTAAAGATCTTTTACCGTACGAATTTCGAATTGACACATCTTCTCGGTCGCTTCCATCATTTAACTAATAATATCAAAATGTTAATAATTATGCTTTATAATTAACTGCACGTCCAAGTGCGCACGCGTAATTCAATCTACGGCTAGATTTTAGTACTGCGTTGGTTAAATGTTAACAAGTTCATTAATTAGTGTTGGAAAACTTAATGCCATAGCCGTTGCAGTATATAGCACATCATGTAATGAAACGTGACGAACACTGTGTAAGCATAATGGCCGATAGTAGCGGCCTCGCTTATTCTTTTTATGAATTAGTTATCTTTTGAGATCGGGGAATGTAATTTTATTTATGATTTTAATTACGTACATAATACTTAAACGTTATCGGATCTACAGTACCTACTTTGAGAGTTTTAAAAATAACTGTACGTTTCTATCCAATTCACGAACGTAGTCAATGCGTTACCTGGAAATTAAGTTGGGGATGAAATAAACTAGGTATACTGTCTAAAGAAATTACCACATGTTTAAGCGTAATTAACAAGATTAAGGAAGGGACGCTTAAATAGTTTGGGAATGTACAGCGGATGGACGGAGAAAGAAGCGTCAAGATATCGTGCAAGTGGATAGAAGAGCAGGTCAGGGACGTCCTAGGAAACTTGAGTCGGAATATCATGACTAGACATCGGGTTATATTATTATTTATTTTTAAAATAAAAATAAACATTCCCGGGTTACGACAATATTTAAAAATCTCCTACTACCATCACAGTAAACCCGATGGAGGACTTAGCCAGCCAAGAAATTGAACACACAACGCCTGGGTGGGACTCAATGCCAACTCAGCCACTGCATTTCTATATGCATTATTGATATATGAGACTTTTTGGTCATTAGTGCATATTTGAGCCCTTTTCTGTCATCAACACTTATTTTAGCCATAAAATTCTTCAAAATAAGAGCTGGTCTAATTATAATTGGTTGATATTCTTATCTTTTCTTAGAGACCGGTTTTTTAGGAAAGAGAAAAATTTTATGTCAAGAAAGGGGAATGAAATAATTTTGAAAAACCTGCTGGTAACCACCCTCTCCCCACCCTCTCCCTACACTCAACCCCTCCCCCACCCTCCCTCCCATCTATAAATGGCACAGTTACAAACCCAATATACATAGCTAGGCTTAGCCGGTTAGTACCTACCTAAAGTCGTTTACAAAACATGATATTTTTTCAAATGCGTCAATCTACTGGTATACGAAAAGTCGGAAGCTTTAGTCAGTCCGTGACATTGTAAATAACTAAACATATAAATGTAAATAATTATTGATAAATTCATTTAAATCCGTTATGATTTTTTAAGCCTTTTAGGTCATTTTATAATTTTTTCTTCTTCGGTCCTAAATTCGAAAAAAATCCAACTCTTCTTTTGCGACTAACCTTCTAATAAGTGGAATATTAATATGTCAATAAAAATATGGATGAAATAATAGCAACTGCAATATCATTCAATGTGCGTTGTTTTTAATATTGTTTCCTGTGCGTGCAAAATCTTATCTTCCCTAGTTAAAACTATCGATTATGTGTTAATAACGTGTTAATCTGGGGTGACCTACCAGGTAATTTATGTATTGTTTGTACATAATAAAATAAAACTTAACACGTAATATTAGTACAACGCCCTTGAGGAGATTTTTCACAAAAATGACGCTGAAATTATTCTATTATTATTATTATTACGATCAATTTTAGGTCTATAAGCTTTTATATTACAAGTGGAATAGTGTGAAAATAATTACATTTGTTTAATTTATTTTGAATAAGTATTTTTTTAAAGAAAATAATTTGATATTAAACAAAGAACAATTAATTACCACCCACTAAGAAATTAAATTAATTTTAATTTATGAAACACCTACGGTATAAATTTAGGACACCGCTAAAATATTGCGTGATATGTGTATAGAGACCTTGTACAAACCACGCGCCAGTTTTCCCTGAAATGTCCTGCCGTAAAAGCTTTGGTTGAAAATAATGCTTTCTCAAAGATAAATAACAATGTACCTGTATGGTTCAAACACTGAGAGCTCCGCTGTAATCTTTCATTGTGTTACATGCGTCGTTTATGAAAAAAAAATGAGGTAGGTTTCGAAGGATCTATCAGCGGTCTGACTCTACTTGTACTAGTTGTGGTCGAACAACGCAACTAATGTCTACACAACGGAATTAGCATTGATTGCCGAACCGGACGAATAATGTCACATACAATAATTGGAGTTGAATTGGACACTTTGTCCATTGTTTAGTTGACTATTGAACAATTCCGATTCGATAAGGCCGATTGAACAATCAAAAAGCGTGCAGCCTTCTCGCCCATAAAATAAAACCTGTGCACTGTACTATTCTCCTAGATCTGCTATTATCGTTTGCTATTTGTCGTCTGTAAATGTGATTTTCTGATTTTGTACAGGTGAAAATTGCATTTTTACTTCATGTTGCGACAAAATGAAGCGCAAAAGTGGACAGAGCAGTAGGTGTATTTTTAAATGTGCTATTTTCACATCAATAAGGAACTCCATTAATTTTTTTATTGAATAATCTCATTCAAAGATAAATACCAGTCATAGTTAAAATAGTTAAAATAATTTTCAAAGTTTCAATTTTTCAATGCCCGACAAAACGCTTCAAATCTATGACCGGTCGGTTTTGATCAGTTTTGAGGTTAGAATGTCAAATGTCAAAACAAGGATGAGCTTTACCGTACATAATTTTATATTCTATTCATCGTAAACCATAACTAAAGATAAGAAATAAAATTATGGAATTTTATACTTAAAGAATAATAATATTATTGACCATTAACATAATATCCGTATTGATAATTCGATTGCTCGTGAATACTCAATTTTTTTTCATTAATAATAGTTGTTTATATTGAACAACAATTATAGAGCTTAAAGTCAAAAAATTAAGAAAAATGTCGCCAAAAACAAAAAATAAAAACGTATTTAAAATACAAATAAAAATCCTAAAATTAAAATTTCAATACTATTCCAAAAACAGACTGTGCACGTGACGTCAGATGTTCCAAATGCAACGGTACCAACATAACACGGTGTTTCGATGAGGTGATTTTTTATTCACTTTTAAATAACGATTTATATATTCTACGTGTAATTATATATATTGAAAGTTATATATTTAGAATCGGCGTTTGCTAATCTATATGAATATATATTTTAAAGCTATTTTTTTACACTGGAGTTCCTTACTCTGTGATCTAGTTAAACTGTTATTGTCTTATGGCATATGACAGGCTATGTGTTATTATTTTTACAATATCGAGTTAATAATAACTTACCTACATCATTGAAGTCAAATTATTTCCTTCGTAAAAGTATTGGTGAGGATACATAATATTCATAATTGATGATTATTTTTCAGATAGTCAAGTCATTAATCAAACACAAACTTGATGTAAGTAACCATCAAAATAAGTTTTGTAGGTTTACTTACAGATTTTTTTATGTATGTAGAATATAGAGCTGTGAATTAGTAATCATGAATCCTTCTCGGTATCTACCTAATCCTTGTAATAATTAACCTGTGGCCAAGTCATTAATTGCGAGGAACTTTAGTATTCCTATTTCGAAAGACTGATCACGCCACACCGCAGTAATGACATCAAGCCGCAAGTACTTTAGCATTAATATCCGACTCGAATGCTGCCCCCAACGATTCTCTGAACCATCAATAATGCTAAATTGTTTTCGAATCAAGTTCCTTTCTATTACACGATTTTATTGCAGCCCCCAGCGCTTGTGGTGAGATTGGTGAGAATGGCGGCGCGGTGGAAATAATGGGATGAGATTATGCTCCCCTGATTATTGGAATACGAGTCATAGCCTCATTCATAGAGAATTCCACAGCCTCCTCTTTGAATAGGTACCTACTCTGTAATGCTCTGCAGTTTATTCGCTTGGATAGAATATCTATAAATTACACATTCAAATGATAGTTTTGTTTTACAAACCGCACGACATATCTGGAATTTTATTATAAAGATTATAGCTACTGTGTTTAAAGAGAGGATAATTCACCAGTTTTGGAAAAGGAGAAACTAGAACGAAAAATGGTTGAACTTAATCCAATGAAGTGATAATCTGATAATCCGGTGGTAAAGAAATCAAAATTTAATGACATCAACTGTAGTACCATCACAGAAATGCAATATTATTGTAACCGTCACTGAAGTTCAATTTTTTCAATATTTATTGCTTTCCTGTAACGGATTCACGTTATATTAATTTACATCCCGAATAATTCGTGCTATAGCTCCAAAATAATAAAATTCCCTCTCCCCACTGTCCAAAATTCAAAATGCAATTAATATTATCACCTCTCCAATCTCAACAGCCTCAATTTTGAATTGGCATTTTATTTATTCATTGGATTATGCGTAGCATGATTAATTAATGACTATCTCGTTTCGTTGTCAACAGTTTTAGGTTTTGTTGTTTCATCCCATGCACTCACGTGGCTAACGTAACGCCTGCGTCCTTTTTTACTAGTCAAGCTTACGTTTCGGATCAATCGGGTATAAAAACAGGCCCCTTTTTTCTACTTCCCTTCCCGCCTGCTCAACTTTCAACCCCTCTTATTCTTTATTCTTCCCTCTGATAATATTCCGATGCTAGGAAGGGGGAAATCTTCATTCCGAAAACCTAAAAGATCTTGTACCTGCTACTCGCTTTGATTTTTCGTTGTATGTTTTGATTACAATCTCCTATACTGGATTTTTTCGATTCGATTTATAAATTCGTATTTCCGAGTGGCTTCTCTAAGTTCTTCAGAATATGTTTTTTTCTTTTTACATTATTCTGTTTTTCTGGGAACATTCTTCGTTATTTGATTTCTGTCCTCATCTCCTTTACCCTGTAACAAAGTCAATATCCTTGTTTCCGTTTTATAAAGAAGTGACTTGAAAAGAAATCCACAGAGGAAAAGCTTTTAATATTTTTCAATTGTATTATATCTATGAATCACGGCATGTTCACAAATGTAAGTATAAACGCAGTAACTTCAACGTAGGAACTGTGTTTTTACTTACAGAAACGGAGATACTGCGTTTTTACTTAACAACAGTGGTGAAATTGCGATAACATCAAAAATAATACCATCTTTACAATAAAACACAATAAATTCCATACTTAATAACTTCCCATACTTAACTAATTTTGGTAATTACTGTGTTTTACTTACCACAGCAGCGTAGGTATATCTGTACGATTTTTTGTATGTAGACAATTTATTTTTTTCATTGCATGTTTCTAATCTGAAATCTGAATTCTAAGTTCCTGGAAATTAGTTAAAAACATTGATAACTTACAAATACATATTACAAACTTCCCCTTAAAAACTTGAAGTTTTATGCACTTCCATGATATTTTTTAAAATAATTTCTATTCAGATGTCTAGTTGAAAGGGTAATTATATGAAGCTCCCGAATGGTCCGAAAAATATAAATAACACGTGTGGTTCTGTTATTTAACATGTTATAGGTATGATAAAATTACAGCGCTTCTCAATTTGTCGCGTTTTCTTAAATATTTTTAAAACTATCGCTTACGCCCTAAACATTTTTTATAACGAGCTCCCTCTCTCTCTTCAGTATTAACATATTTCCTTTTCAAACAATGTCCAGTTGCCGCTCGAAAGGGATTGTCGGTTCTTAAACTCGTATAGCGCAGTTGTTACTTAGATTATTATTGGTTGTGTAGCGGCCGCGTTCGTTCATTATCCTCCACACCATCATACCCTCTATCGTTCCCCTCGTGTCCAGTACGCTTTATAAACTAAAAACCGACACGGAACGAGGCAACGCACGCGAGGAACGGCGAGTCAAGGCACGACGAGTCTTACCGAGAGCAGGCATTAAGGTACACGGGGAATAAAGTACATAATATTATGAAGCTTGAACTGAGTATTTTGCCCGAGGACGGTCTAGCTAAGGAGCTAGGGAGAAGGGACTAGGATTCAGGGATAAGTAAAAGTTTTATTTCGCTGGTGCGATTATATTGAACCTACCGAGGGTTTAAGTTTTTATGTAGAGGATATAATTATATTGAGGCAGAGTCTCCTATAGCCAAAGCCTACCTATTCATTCAAACGAGACGAGCCACTTCTTGCAAATGGCCCATTATTATTTTTTATCTCACGCTTGTAAAAATGCCCCAACAAAAATTTTGGGGCTCACAGGCGAATTACTAAAACATTTCCATTCACAAATTCAAAAACCTATTTCATTATTCATTAATATTCTTATACTTAAGATTTCCAATTGAATTTGTGATAAGGACAAACCAGAAATTATCGTTTTTTTTTCAATGAGTACTCCACCCTTCGGGTTTTTTTGGTGTCTGGACACCGATCTACAGATTGAGTTTGATATTGAATTCGACCCTATAGATTTTGAGTCAATTGCTATAGGCGGGCACGGGTCGTTTCCTTTTACAGTTTAATACAGTAAGTTTCCTGATACTGTTATTGATATGTATGCGGGAGTTGATGAGGAAATTAACATTGAATATCTCCCATGGAAAGGCAGATATTTTTGGTTACTAATTTAAACATTACTTTTTAATTGAGATTTAGACGGTATTGTCACTGAGAACTCGAACTCAGAACGTCTAGTCTATCTGGGAATGTACCAATTGAGCTACCGAGACCTTGTTGAATTCCGTTATTATTATTAATCTCATAATTCCCTTGTGAATCACTAATATTATTTCCCATAACATATTGGCTGCCATCTTTGTATGGGAGCGAATAGTCTGATTGCACCCATAGATGATGTCTTAATATAATATAATGTAAGTACACACCGCTTTACTCGACAACATGATAACATCCATTGACACACACATACACAATATGGTAAGCAATCCATTAGCTACGAGGGGACAATTTATATAATTGCCTTCCAGACGAAATTAAAAAGAAAAAAAGTCTAGGTCTATTTAATAAGAAATTGTTCTTCCTGAAATTAACTGAACAAAATAATTAAAATGTATAAAATTGTAATTCATCTATTTACGTAATCATTTTAATTAAGTACCTAAGTGAAAATGTAATTTTCTTTTTCTGGAACATAAGTACCACCTATTTATCTTTTGACTTGTTAGTCTAGAATGAATATTGAGAATTATTTTCAATAATTAATATTATAGTAAACCGTAAAGCTTCAATAAGTTAATTAGTACATTTTATATAAATTTGGTGAGGAATCTCCAACAGACAACGACTGATTTAACCACAAGAGTAGGTAAAATAAAAACTTACCTTTTCAGACTTTCATATGGTTAAATTCGATATACCTGCGAGTACCACTCATGTAATGCCTTTATATCCTAATTACACTTGTCTCATTTTATTAACATTATTCGAAGCTTCACATTTCAATACCTTTCTTATCGACGGAATTTAGGAAGATAAATTCTAATCAAATCCCTGTCCTGTACCACCCATCATAAAATATGATTTTACTTTCCTAAAATCGAGCAAGGACATAAATTATTAAAAACAGGATTAAATAATATCTCCAATAACATGTGTTTTCCAATATGACGTCCTCTGCGTGCAGAAACGTACCTATATAAATTTCGGTAAGAATGGTCCTGTATAACATTATCTGCCTGTACATAAAATGAAAAACATGTATATTTTACCGCGGCATCTCGTTCATGGGTCAAATGCATTGTGAATGAACCGGTGAATGCAATTTGTTAGCCATAAGTAGAAATAATAGACTGTTTATATAGTAAGTGATAAGATAAAGCATTAAAAACAAAACATTTGTACACTGCCCTTGAGGTGTTTTTTCGTATAAACGGTGCTATACAAATCATCCAAATATTATCATTATTAAATAGTTATATAGTATGTATTATAATAGACAATAATTTACATTGGTCCAATGCTATTTCAAAATTAATATTTGGTTTGCACATAATTATTGTATTTCTCATGGGACAGGTAAACACACGGGAAATTCACCGCTTCTTATTCGCATTTCAAATTAACATTTTAAGACTAAATTCTTTCCTCAAATAAAAAGATGTTTATTCAGAAGAGATTTGAATGATTTGAAATAATTTATCCGCTTATGTCTTACTTAATATTTTTACAAGCCATTAAACTCACAAATAAATGGATTTAAAAAATATCAAGCTGTTCATTTACACTAAAAGTTTCATCGTAATTCATTATTGAATTAAACCGTTAATAACACTAATTTGCTAATCTAAACCTTTTCTCCGAATAGTCTTATTGACACCATTTTACAAAATCTTTATTTTTTTTAAATATTTTGTCGCTAGCATGAAAGATTTGTACCTACTTACATTCAAATGGATAGATTGTAATAAATAACGCCGCCTCTGGTTTAGTTTTCAAGCTGAATTAAATGTATCATCGATGACACGCCAATTTAGAAGTAAAGCGGGGAATAAATTCAGGAGTTGCGGTCGAGTTTTGTTTGATGTGTTATAGTCGCTTCCGCTGTTTAGTGCACGCGGGCGCCGTTGCCGCGTCCATCGCGATGGCGGCTCCGCGTGGCGGGTATAGCGACGAGCGGCTATACGCTATACGCTATACGCTATACACACCGACACCGGCGGCTATACGTTGTTTGTCCTGGCTCAGTGTCGCTTGCTCGCTCGCCCAGCACGCCGGTGTGTCCGCGAGCTCACGCCGGATCAGGAGCGCATAACATCATACACGGATGTGACGCCATGTGCGGTACAAATATCACGATTCATACGTGTGCGTAGAAATATCTTTGTGTATGTACGTTATCCCAATACACGTCGAATACTGAAGGCGTATTACTACTACTCTTTATTCATCTCAGTGGTGTTTACAGTTTATATCAAAATATACTTTGTGTATTCCTTATTATTTAATTAGTTCGGAGTGTGATAAAAGTACACAAAGCGGTTGATAACTAGGTGCATAACTAATTCAATCGAGTTATTGTGGTGATGTGTT